>AYEL01054367.1:0-12041 GCA_000484575.1 Olivierus martensii
TTTTCCTTAGTCAAATAACATGAATAATCAGCAGAGCCAGCTGGACTTTACGGTTTAGGTTTAGGTTAATTAATTTACGCCGCCATATCCTCATGGGATATACTGTATCTGGCGGCGGCCTCGGTTTAGGTTTAGGTTAATTAATTTACGCTGCCATATCCTCATGGGATATACTGTATCTGGCGGCGGCCACTTGTAGAGCCCATAGGCTGGCCAATACCTGTAATGGGGTCAACCGGATGGTTGAAGGATGGGGTTCAACGGGCCGGGCCCGGACCCCTCCTGAAAAACTGGAAGTGTGGGACCCAGATTTGAACCTGGATCCTCCAGGGTGGTAAGCCAAAGCTTTACCACGCGGCATTCGGCCGACTACTTCTTTTTCTCATGTGAAGATATACTATATAACATTAAAAAAAAATAATAATTTTTCATAAACAATTCATAATCTTACATTCTTAAGAACTTTAATTGTATCTTTATCATTATAAAAGTGATAAAAATCATTATAAAAAATTTAATAAATTTTTTAAAACGATGACTATATATATCATCTTTAAATATATTAAGAAAATAATGTATGTTTATAAACACTTACTTTCTGTACTTTCTTCTTTTCTTCTGTAATTTTTCATGAATTTCTTCTTCACTGTTAAATTTGTATATTTGAAGAAACTGACTTGAACCCTATAAAAAATAATTATACAATATTAAACTAATTTTCATTCAAAATTAACTATAAAATATCAAAAAAATTATTATTTAAATATTTAAATCAATATTAAAACAAAATTTATATTTTAAAATAAGCAAATTCTCAATAAGATAATATGTGTAAGACTACTGTAAAGCTTAAAATTTCTGATATTATTTAAATATTTAAATCAATATTAAAACAAAATTTATATTTTGAAATAAGCAAATTCTCAATAAGATAATATGTGTAAGACTACTGTAAAGCTTAAAATTTCTGATTATTATTCTTCTATCTTAGCATCCAATGAATAATAAATAAATTCACTTAAGAGAACCAAAATCATGAAAACATATCTTCAATAACATTTTCAGTTTCTCTTTAGTTATATACAGCAGAATAGAAAGTTTTTTGTAACTGAAATAAGAGATATAGAACATTCTTATCTATGTAACTAAAGAAGGACTTTGTCCAAAAGTACTATTAAAGATAAGTTTTCACAATTTTTGTCTTATTAAACGATTTTACTATTATTCTTTAATTCTGGATCTAGTTTATGCTTCTTATCAGTCAAGTAATTCTATTCAAATAGCAATCATTATATAGCAGTATAGAATAATTTTCTATTTATATATTTACTATAAACATTATATTAAAATAGGAAAGATATCACTATCATCACATATTTACAATAAAAAATATATTGAGTTCAATAAAGTCATCACAATTTAATTATCCAAAAGTTTAAATTCTAGTTTTAGAACATATCTCTTCTCTACATTTTACATCGTCATATTTTTTTAAATGCTTTTTATAAAGCATTATCACTTTAATTACAATCTTTTAAAACCTCTTTTGTACAGAATATAAACTTTTTTAATATTTAATCTTGCATGTATTTAAATAAACAACATACATATATACTATTCTGACATAGTAGTATATACAAATAACACATTTCTATATACTTATACATAGAATATTAAATATATATAAATAGTAATATGTCTACATTCTAGTTTTGATTAAAGTTCAATTTTTCTCTTTTCTAATTCTTCCTTTTTGCATATAGCTTACCATCACCTTTCCTTCCTATTTTTATCATCCATTTTTTATGCACTGTAATCTGATGGGTTAAACTTCTGGCAAGTTGTCGTCAATAACAGTAGCTTGTTCTCTTCTTTTTAGTATCTTAATCACTTCTCATATTACTTTCCATCATGTTACAAATTTTTTTATTACCCTTGCACATTTCAGTTTATGTTTGCATTTACAACTATTAAATTCTAAATTTTTATAGCTATAAGTCTGCAGAAAATAATTAACTTTTTTATCTACAACAAAGCTTAACTTTCATTTCTTAAATGTATGAAATTCAATTTTCAAATTGATGATGATCAAATTTTCATTCAAAAACAATATATTCTTTAAAATTTAATATTTTCTTCAGAAAAATTTTGAAATTTTTTGATTTGTTCTATTTCTACAGGGAATTAAAAATATATGAATCAGATTTGTCAATCTATCTGTGTAGCCACCACTGAATAATAATTTCCATTCAAATGGAAAATACCTTTGTGTGTAGCCACCAATGAATAATAATTTCCATTCAAATGGAAAATACCTTTGTGTTTTTCTATTTGAATGAAATATCAAATTTTCATTCAAAAACAATATATTCTTTAAAATTTAATATTTTCTTCAGAAAAATTTTGAAATTTTTTGATTTGTTCTATTTCTACAGGGAATTAAAAATATATGAATCAGATTTGTCAATCTATCTGTGTAGCCACCACTGAATAATAATTTCCATTCAAATGGAAAATACCTTTGTGTTTTTCTATTTGAATGAAATTCACATATGCTATTCAGATTCTTTAAAAATTAAAGTTTGTTGAAATGATCAATATTACTGACATAATAGGAAAAACATTTATAAAATTGCAATAATATATCATTTCACAATGAAATGAAAATTGCTATTATTATTGGGATTATATTGTGAACTGAACCTGTTGATAATGACTAATATGGAACCATCTGTCATGATATTCAATATCTCATATAATTATCATCTGATTTTAAAGAAATTCACATATATCTTTAGGATCTACTAGAGAATAAGTTTGCTTTATGATTAAAATTAGATTCATTATTATAAATGTACTATAACCATCCAAATCTCATCATTTTGAATTTACAAAAATATATAAAATCAAATAATGGAAAGTGTCATATGATCAATTACATTCATTATTAAAATGTACTATAACCATCCAAATCTGATCATTTTGAATTTACAAAAATATATAAAATCAAATAATGGAAAGTGTCATATGATCAATTTATCAATCTTAATTTAATATTATTTTCAGTCTACAGTATTACAATATTAATAAGAAATTTAATGTTTCACAAAAAAAAGTTATAAATATACTTACATAACATCCCAAAAAAGTTGAAAAGTTATCTATTACAAAAAATGTAACTTTATCTTTTTTATTCTTCATTATTGTTCCTACTAGATCACATGATGATAATTCCTAAAATCAAATAAATATATTATTAAAATTTCCCATTTAAAAATGGGAAAGTTATATAATGACAATTTAAAGAATTAAAAACAATTTTACTATGTTAATTCACCGAAAATTCAAGAAAAATTATTAATTGTTAATTTTGAAATATGATATTTTGATTGATATTACTGAAGCCTTTTAAAGCATCAACAATTTTTCAATTATTCTTTATATCAATTTACAAACTTCCAATTATGAAATTCTTTATAAATTTAATTAATATTATGCACAAAAATATATCAAGGATATAATTTTGAAATGAAATTTTATTTAGTTGAAATTAATTCATGTCAAACATACCATTGATGTTTTTAACTGAAATTTTAACAATTTGAAATAAATTTTGACTAATGTTAGTGACATCTTCAAATTAATAATTGAAATATAATTTTTAGTTAATTTATCTGAATAAAAACTTGCCTTGGCTTGGTAATCTTCAGGCTAACATCCTGATATCTTAACTGCTAGACCACTGAGGTCATCTGACAATTTTAATTCTTCAAACATTATTATAATGAATATTATAATTTTGAAATCATAGATATTAGATTAAGCCAATAGAAATATTCCTGACTAGGCTTATCATCAAGTCACAGGCTCATAAAGAACTATCCAGGGAACATTTAATCAGCACAGTTAATGGTCTAATGATTAGGTTGTCAGGATGTTAGCCCCAAAGTACACAATACAATCCCAGGCCAAAGTAAATTTTTCTTCAGATAAATTAATTAAAAATTCTATTTCAATTATTGATTCAGAGATGGTGCCACTCTAATTTAATTATTAGTTTATTTGTCAGTTCTGATATGATAACATTCCTCAAAATTTATTTCAAATTATTAAAATTTCCGTTATAAGCATTGAGGATTTGTTTCGCATGAATTAGGTTCAGTTGGATCATTATCTTTGAATATTTAATTTGAAATGTTATTTTACTGATTATTAAAGCAACATATTGTTTGAACAAAATACATAATGATAAAAACATCAATGTATACATTAATATGGCTTTTGCATAATAATGGTAATATATTGCTTTTTATTTGGCCATTTGAATAATTATTTTTAAGTATTAATAATTTTTAAAAATAATAATTAAGACCTTATAAAAGTATTTTATTTATCAAAATAAAAAGTGTATAAGAAAATAGTGAACAGATAAATTTATTAATTGAAAAGAAAAATCTTATCAGTTCGATTGAAGTTATTTAATATTTACTTCATTATCTTCAGAGAAAATGATATCCCAAACTTTCAAGTTATCTTCATTAGTTCCAGTAATAATTCTTTTATCATTCAAAAGTACAAAATCCCATATCTATTCAAAAGAAACTTCTATAAGTTTAAATCTTATATGTAATAAAGCAATGTATAAATTTTTATTCTTTCAATTTAATTTTTTATTTAAATAACGCATATATAAATTTATAAAAAATAATTTAAAGTATCATATTTTTATGCAATTTTTATTGAAATATCTGTTTGGAAATATTAAAGAAATTTCTTATAAAATTTTCAATTGTTTTGAATCTCTACCAAGCATTTGCAAGTTAAAAAAAATAGCAAAATTAAAAATTTTAGCTCAATGAAAAAGAAAAAAAAACGGCCAGAAAATGATTATTGGAAGAAATGTGATGTTCCAGATCAAAATACTGATAAACATTTTATATATTCTAACTATAAAACATATTAAATAGCTTAATAACCCTAACATTATAAATTAATTTAGAAATAATCAAAATGATTGTTTTATATAATTTTAAAAATTATATTAAAATACAGTATATGTTTCTTACACAAACTTGATTAGAAATGATTTAGAGTACTATCTTTCATTACATGAAAACATTATATAATATCATTATAATCTCTAACTAACAAATTTCTGTAAAAATATTATATTTGATTGCTATAGTTTATATTTTTTCATATTTGATTGCTATAGCAATCAAATATAAAATCTTTTGAATCTAAATAATATTTAATCTTGGCCTTTTGTTAATTTGAATATCTAGTCTCCATTCTTTTTATATGTAATTCTTTACTCTTTGTTTTTGTTATTCTGTTAGCAGAGAATTAAAAAATAGAGAATTTCCTGAAAAATCTCTCCTTTAAATCAGATATTTATTTAGATATTCAAATATAAGACAATGCTAATTTTTATTATTTATTATATTTAAAAAATCTTTTTATTAAAATTAACACAGTATTGTTGGATTTGCTTAATGCGAAAATCAATTATAATCTGTAACTAACAAATTTCTGTAAAAATATTATATTTGATTGCTATAGTTTATATTTTTTCATATTTGATTGCTATAGTAATCAAATATAAAATCTTTTGAATCTAAATAATATTTAATCTTGGCCGTTTGTTAATTTGAATATCTAGTCTCCATTCTTTTTATATGTAATTCTTTACTCTTTGTTTTTGTTATTCTGTTAGCAGAGAATTAAAAAATAGAGAATTTCCTGAAAAATCTCTCCTTTAAATCAGATATTTATTTAGATATTCAAATATAAGACAATGCTAATTTTTATTATTTATTATATTTAAAAAATCTTTTTATTAAAATTAACACAGTATTGTTGGATTTGCTTAATACGAAAATCAAAATTTAGATGAGTATCAGAAGATTTGCTAATATCAAAATGCTGACTTTAAAAACATTTCATGTTCACAAAGAAAGGATTATGGATTTTAGTGTTAGATTTTATAAAGTTTACTATAATGACTCAACAATTTGCGAAAATCAAAATTCAGATGAGTATCAGAAGATTTGCTAATATCAAAATGCTGACTTTCTTTGTGAACATGAAATGTTTTTAAAGGATTATGGATTTTAGTGTTAGATTTTATAAAGTTTACTATAATGACTCAACAATTAAAATATTTTACAATTACAAAAATTTGAATTTTAATTTATAACAAAATTTCTCACAAATTTTATTATTATATAAAATATTTATTATTAATTAAAAATTTAAAAAGTAACATTTAACTTTCATCAGCTTATTGCAAATTAGCTATATAATAGTCAATCTAACTTATAGTGACATCCAAAATAGCTATATTATCCTTTATATGTAGTAAATTACAAAAGTTCATTGATACACAACTATATGAATAATATAGAATGCAATAAAGATATTTCCTTTTATATTGAATAAAAAATGAAATAATTATCATCATTTTATTTTGTGTAATTGTAAACAGAACACAGAAAATACTATAATCACAAATATATTAAAAATAAGATGTTAATATTGAATTATATTAATAATTTTGCTATGTTAATAGTTCAATACTTCATAAAATCAGTAATTCAGCATTTAACAGCAATAAAATTAATGTAAAACAGTAAACATTCATTTTGGCTTTTAGTGAATGAAATGTCTGTTTTATATTAATTTTATTGTTGTTAAGTTCTGAATTATTGATTTTTCAGTAATTCAGTACTTAACAGCAAATAAAAAAAACACTACTAAAATAACTTTTAATCTGTGTAAAAGCAACTAATATAAAATAATTCCATCTTTAATAGATTTATGCAATCACTTTGACTACTATTACTACAAATAATAATAATAATAATAATAATAATAACCCCTCCTGAATCATGCCTCAAAGTGGCGGAGGGGTGTACGTGGGCGGAATGGGTGATGCACGTCAGAAATTATATTTCTAGTAGGGTCACCCAGGGCGAGAAGGCTATTCCATTATGCTCAACCAAATGCTAGCAGGTGTCCCCACTTTGGTGGTGTTTTGTTTGTATGCAATGGCACAAAGCAGAAAACGAAAGCATACCGGCTCGGACGTCTCCCGGGTTAACAAGGTCCGCGTCTGTGAGTTAGGCAGAGGCTCACATTCGGAAAGTCTACTACAGTCTCCCTTGGCCACTGGTGGCGAAAGCAGCACCAACCCAAGTCTGGCTACTGCAATACATATACCCAGAGTAGGGAACGGGTCACCACATCAGAGCCCAACCAGTCAACGTGTTTCCCAGGTAACACAGCCAGAGACCACCAAGGCTGGAAAACCACGCCAACGCATGAAATGGACAACTGACATGAACGAATTCATCATGCGTACATACTACACAATCACAAAATTAGAAACCGACAGTACAGGGTACAGAAGGGAACTATATGACAAATTCACAAGCAGATACCCAAACATCACAGTCACAGAACAACGCATAGCAGATCAAAGAAGAACCATCATCCACAGAAATCTCATACCACACAGTACATTAGAAAACATTAAAACTCAGGTAGCAGAACAAATATCGCAACACAAAACTGATTCACACACACAAATAGAACACGATGTGGAACAGACACCAGAAATAACATACATTAATGATAACATGCAGCCCATTAACAACACTGACACAGACCTAATAAATAAACTCACTGACACACTCCAGGAAACATTAACCAAATTCACAGGTACAGATCCCACGCAACGTCCACGCATTCCTAAACTTCACAACTCTCAACAGTTGAACAATACACTACATTGTATGAACACACACATTTTACCAAAATTTATTAATGCAGAAACAACACTCATAGAAATACACACACTTATTTATGCAGCTGCTGTCACTGTCACTACACACCTAGGTCTTAAAACACTTCCAAATAAGCTGGGCACAAACACAAGACACCACTTAAAGCCTGCCTGGCAAAAGCGACTCGAAAAACAAATAAATGAAATCAGAATGGATCTAGGTAGACTCACTCAATACACAAAAAACAACACATCCACAAAACTTATGAAATCTATTAGAAAGATTTTTAGAAAACTAAAAACACACACACACCATGAAAACCACAACATACACATTAAAGAATACATAGACACACTAAAACAGAAACTTACAGCAAAATCACAACGCCTGAAACGATACAAAACCAGTTTAGCACGTAAACAAGACAACACATTATTCACAAACAACGAAAAGACATTCTACAGAAACATAAATACTAAAGACCCTAGACAAGCACAAAACAGAGAAATACCAACACAACAATCACTCACTAGCTTCTGGTCTGCCCTGTGGGCAGTGCCAGTTATACACAACCAGAGAGCCAGCTGGATCGCAGAAGAGGAGACACGCATATTAAATGTACCAGAAATGCCCTATACTGCCATTGCCACAGAAGAACTCACAAACACAATAAGACGCACACACAACTGGAAAGCCCCTGGTGTAGATGGCATCCAGAATTTCTGGTACAAACATTTTACCTGTCTTCATGACTTACTGGCCAAACATCTCACACATCTCATACACGAACCGAAAGACACACCTCCCTTTCTTACACAAGGCATCACTTTCATGAAACCCAAGAGCACAAACACTGGAAACCCATCACAGTACAGACCAATCACATGCCTACCAACACTATACAAAATTTTAACCTCATGTATCACCAACAAAATATACACACACATCGAAGAAAACAACATTCTCACAGAACAACAGAAAGGTTGCCGTAGAAGTCACATGGGGTGCAAAGAGCAGCTGATCATCGACACAACAATACTCAAACAAGTACACAGACAACACAGACACTTACACGCAGCATACATAGATTACAAAAAGGCATTTGACAGTGTACCACATTCATGGCTCATACAAACATTACAACTTTATAAAATCAATACTACATACATCACATTCCTACAAAACATAATACAACACTGGAGAACAACACTACATGTCACTATAAATAACAATCACGTAGCCACAGAACCCATACACATTAGACGTGGTATTTTTCAGGGTGACTCCCTCAGCCCACTTTGGTTCTGCCTCGCCCTAAATCCACTTTCCAACAAACTGAATACATCGAATTGTGGCTACAACATTAGACAAAACCGAACAACACATTACACACTCTCACATCTTTTATACATGGACGACATTAAGCTGTATGCCTCAACACAAACACAATTACAACAGCTATTACAAATCACACACACATTTTCAAAAGACATCTGCATGGAGTTTGGTCTAGACAAATGCAAAACAATCCACATAGAAAAGGGAGTCCTAAAGAAAGGAGACTTCACTCTTGAAAATGGAGACACTATCGAATCCATGGAAGAGGGTGAAGTGTACAAGTATTTCATTTGGGATTCCAGCTGGCCAGACTTACAGAAGAAAACTAAACAAACACTATCAAAACAGTACACCAACAGATTAAATAACATTTTGAAAACACATCTGAATGGAAAAAACACAGTGAAAGCCATCAACACATTCGCCATACCAGTTCTGACTTATTCCTTTGGAGTGATACAGTGAACACAAACAGAACTAGAATCACTCCAAAGAAAAACACGAACAGCACTTACAAAACACCAGTACCATCACCCGAAATCCGCCATAGAAAGACCTACTCTCCCACGCAAGGAAGGAGGACGTGGGCTTATTGACATTCCACATTTACACGACAGACAGATTTATAGTTTGAGAGAGTTCTTTCATAAAAAGCAACATACATCACAACTACATAAAGCTATAGTCTTGGCAGATAGAAACATCACACCATTAAATCTACAGAACAACACTTCAAACCCAATAGACAATATTGCACACATACAAGAAAAGAAAACGTCCTGGAGTAGAAAGGAACTCCATGGCAGACACCCACACGACCTTCAGAAACACTTCATAGACACCAAAGCGTCAAACAGCTGGTTAGTCAGGGGGGATCTATTTACAGAAACAGAAGGATTTGTAATAGCAATACAAGACCAAGTAATAAACACAAAAAATTACAGAAAATATATACTGAAGGACAGCACATTGACAAACGACACTTGTAGGAAATGCCACATAGCACCCGAAACGATTCAACACATTACGTCGGGTTGCAAGCTGCTTGCACAAACAGATTACCTACACAGACACAACCAAGTAGCAAACATAATACACCAAAAGCTTGCAACCAAATACAAATTAATAAACACGCTCACTCCTTATTACAAATACATACCAGACACAATCTTAGAAAACTCGACACACAAGATATATTATGACAGAACAATCATAACTGACAAAACCATACATCACAACAGACCAGACATCACTCTCATAGACAAACAAAACAAAGTTACCTACATTATAGACATCTCTATACCCAACACACACAACATCCAGGATGCATTCACCCAAAAAATTAGCAAATACACAGAACTCTCACAAGAAATTAAGCGTCTTTGGGGAATGCAAAAGGTTTTAACAGTACCCATCATTCTATCCTCAACAGGAGTAATTCCCCACACACTACACAAAAGCCTCGGAACATTAGATTTACACCCCAAGACATATATAACACTACAAAAGGCATCACTACTCAATACATGCAACATAGTAAGAAAGTTTCTCAGCAACACAGACAGTTAGTTAATATACAACTAAAACATCTCAAGTAACTGTCTTGACTCTTGTCCGACATAGCACTTTTGCTCCAGAGTTATTTCGTGCTCACATTGACATACCCCAATATAATATTAATAATAATTAAACAATAATTATTTTCTATTAATCTCATAATGGATGCTATAATAAAAGATTTGATTAAAAAAGTTCATTTTTCTATTTGAAAATCTTATTGAGTGACATGTCTATCTCAGATAGAAAATGAATTATATTTTATAACAATCAGTGAATACATTTTTTTATGAATTAAACTTATGCTTAAATATATTTTATTCTATTTTAAATATTACAAATGAAGAAATAAATATAGAAAAATAAAATAAAATATTTATTATTAATTAAAAATTTAAAAAGTAACATTTAACTTTCATCAGCTTATTGCAAATTAGCTATATAATAGTCAATCTAACTTATAGTGACATCCAAAATAGCTATATTATCCTTTATATGTAGTAAATTACAAAAGTTCATTGATACACAACTATATGAATAATATAGAATGCAATAAAGATATTTCCTTTTATATTGAATAAAAAATGAAATAATTATCATCATTTTATTTTGTGTAATTGTAAACAGAACACAGAAAATACTATAATCACAAATATATTAAAAATAAGATGTTAATATTGAATTATATTAATAATTTTGCTATGTTAATAGTTCAATACTTCATAAAATCAGTAATTCAGCATTTAACAGCAATAAAATTAATGTAAAACAGTAAACATTCATTTTGGCTTTTAGTGAATGAAATGTCTGTTTTATATTAATTTTATTGTTGTTAAGTTCTGAATTATTGATTTTTCAGTAATTCAGTACTTAACAGCAAATAAAAAAAACACTACTAAAATAACTTTTAATCTGTGTAAAAGCAACTAATATAAAATAATTCCATCTTTAATAGATTTATGCAATCACTTTGACTACTATTACTACAAATAATAATAATAATAATAATAATAATAACCCCTCCTGAATCATGCCTCAAAGTGGCGGAGGGGTGTACGTGGGCGGAATGGGTGATGCACGTCAGAAATTATATTTCTAGTAGGGTCACCCAGGGCGAGAAGGCTATTCCATTATGCTCAACCAAATGCTAGCAGGTGTCCCCACTTTGGTGGTGTTTTGTTTGTATGCAATGGCACAAAGCAGAAAACGAAAGCATACCGGCTCGGACGTCTCCCGGGTTAACAAGGTCCGCATCTGTGAGTTAGGCAGAGGCTCACATTCGGAAAGTCTACTACAGTCTCCCTTGGGTCCCACTGGTGGCGAAAGCAGCACCAACCCAAGTCTGGCTACTGCAATACA
>AYEL01054373.1:0-12850 GCA_000484575.1 Olivierus martensii
GCGTCGCAAGCTACATTTCCCAGTGTGACCACTATTTGCCGATTGCAAGTCGTTGCCGTTGCTGTTGCAGCCGCGAACGCGACGAAAAATTGCATAGTGTGACCACAGCTTTAGAAAGCACTAAAATTTATTTGTCAATAAACAACGATGACGATAATGATTTATTACTCTCTCTAACCTTTAAAATCTTATCATTTAGTAGGAATTACTTTTTCCGCGACGTTGGATAAACGGTGTAAACACACTTACCATTTTTAGACTCTATGACTGTGTTGAGTGTCTGATGAGCTCAACACTGATTGGCTTGTTGAGTTTTGGAACGGTTTGCTGAGATTTTTTACTCATCATTGATTAGCCTGTTGAGGTTTTTTTTGTCAACAGATGACGTCACTTTCCACTCAGTAAGAGTACTAAGTGGCGGGGCGAAACAAGGCCTTCCACAGGCTGCCCACTCCTGCGGAGAGGTCAGCCGGATTATGGAGGATGGGGATCGACGAGCCGGGCCCGGACCCCATGATAAATATTTTCAAGGGATGGGACCCGAGACTCGAACCCGGGTTGTCCAGAGTGGAAAGCCGAAGCATTTCCAAGCGGCCAATCCGGCCGACAAGTCTGTTGAGGTTTGGAACGTACCCGTGATTCTTAATTCTCTCACACACGAAATTTTTATTTCTAATATTAATAAAACTTTATAAATCATCATATTGATTTAAAACTTGGTTAGTTTAAATTATCCGTAATTTTATTTTATGATATAAATCCTAAAAATATGGCAATCTTTATTTGATCATCGCAAATAATTTTTATAATATTGTATGAATTAATCTTTTTATTCAATGGTTAAATCTTTTTTTATTTTTATTACTCGTTTTATCAAGTTATGTTATTAAACTTTATTTTGAAATGTTTTTGTTATATTACTCTTAGGCTGATGTTCATAATATACTCTTTAACTTAATTCATATAAAAAAATAGTTTTATAAAAAAAAAAAAATTAAATTGTCCTTTATATTTTTCCATCATCAGATTTTTAATTTTATTTTTTAAATACGGATCTGTTTTTGTTGTATCATAAAGATATTTTTTAATGCTAGAAACAATTAGATAAACCATTTATAGTTAGCTATGCTTTATTGACTGTAATAGTTAATCATTAACGCATATACTGTATATACAGGGTGTTTTTTTTTATCTTGAGACAACGAAATATCTTAGTTGGATCTCATTATTTCGGAAAAAGTTGTAGGGTTTCGAAGGGGCAATCAATTGGTGACCTTGACCTTCAATGTCATTTGAAGGTCAAGTCGGTTTTTTTAAAGGGAAGACAATACTTTTGACTCCGGCAATGGAAAAAACGGAAAATTTCACAATCGGATATACCCTTGACCTTAAGGTTTAGGTCAGCGGAAAATTTCACAATTGGATATACCCTTGACCTTAAGGTTTAGGTCAAGTCTAGATTATTTATAGGTCAAAAGATTTTTCCAATGGGAAACCAAATTTTTATCACATTTTTTAATGACCTTATTACTTTGACCTTTAAAAGCATTCACTACTTTTAGCACTACCCAGGAGTAACAACGTGTATGTAGTAGTTTTCTGCTCCCTTTGGGTGCTTGATTTCAATGAGTCCCCTCACATCTCACTATCGGAGTAATTGTTTTCGGTGGAAGAGCATCATTTTGAACATTTGTTATAAAATGTTCCCCAAAACCAATACTTCAAGCGACGGTGAGAAGTAAAGTGACGCACCGAAAACCACCACCTAGATAACAATGTGAGGCCTGCACGACCCGCAGGCCCGAGGACGATGTTGACAGGCATTGGCCTAAAGAGCGGTGAGCGGCACGCGTAAGGACGAGTAATGAGGTTCGGCAGATAGAACAGAGACGATTCAACATGAACAACTTCCTTTATTAGAGAGAGAGATCTTTAACATTTTGTTAACAAAGAGAAGTACCTGTACAAATTTCCGCAGTAGTTTAAGGTGATCTCGTCGAGATGAAACACTGACACTGACAGTCTTTAGTCCCAAATATTACAAAGTCTTTAGTCCTTAACACCTGTTGATTAACTGAAGTTATTAATATCCAAAAAGTCCAGGAAAGTCGTTGCTGCTGTATCGTGCTTCTCGCAATTCGAGAGAGAAGATCGGCGCAGATTTGGAGACACTTCCGGCGGAGACAGAGCTTGTACCTTATCGGATGTTCCGAGATGCTTGCTCGTACGGCAGAAAGGTGGCTTGGACGGAACAATAAAATTAACACAAGAGAAAAAAAATTGTAGAGTCGATAGTTTCAGACATCAGTGGCCAGCGGGTGGATCTGACGAAATAGGACAAGAGTAGTCAGAGAATCAAACGTAACAGTGGACCAAGCGCCGATCGAAGGCGGCACAGGCTCTTAAATACCTGTGACCCTCCTGACCCTTATTCCCGGGCTGAGAACAAAGTTGTTTATTTCTCGAACATTCGTCGAGACAGGTGTCCGATTCACGACTCTCTGGCAGACATTTGGTATAAACATTATTCTTCGATTTATTATTATAATGGACGAAGTTCGCGAGCGGATCGAAACACCACATGTTAGGTCATCATATATCTCTGTTATTGTCTTTCCCGAATCGTTCTCCTTCCAAACAACGTTTTCGTTTCATCTCTGATTTCCTTTTAATCGTTCAGACGCGGATGAGGAGAATCATAGATGAGAACAGATATACAACATATGACTTCATTTCCAGATCTTTACAATATCCCACGCTTTCGAAAATGATCTATCGTTTAATATGATAGATACATTTTACAATTTAATGATTCTCCCAACAATTCATATAACATTCATTACTGGATAAATCCTTTAAAAAATTTAAGATCTTACAGTATATATTGATGTATATTATATCTATTTCCTAAAATTTATAAGGTTATCTCTCTTTTTGTGTGTGAAGATAAAAAGATCTCTCTCATTTTCTTTGCACGCGCCAAACAATCATGACCAACATATTCTGGACATAACGATCGCGCATGTGCAGATGAAATAATTATGACATAATAACTATAAAATAAGCAAATTTATTGTTGAAGAAGAAAAAATATATATACATATTCTAGAGGAAATTACAAATAAGATGAACAAATGAAATAATAAAAATTTTCTATATGATTACACGATAATTGGTAAAATTACATCTTTAAACTGAATAATAATAAAAATAACATAAAAGATAATATAAGTATAATATATTTATCATTTTGCAAAACAAATATCCAGGTAAAGAAGGAAAAGGGATATAGATATTTTTTTGTAGTGTGTACCTTCCAAAAAAAATCCTGATAACTTTTGCTATATTGAGCTATTACCGTTATCGGAAGTAGGTGCTGCCGTAGCCGGTTCGACTCGATCCCCAAGTCGACTAGGCCCGACCGCACCTCTTCCAGCCCGTTGAATTTGCAAAGATCGGTCAGGATGCATTGGCCGGACGCCGCCTGCCCGTCCATCAATAGATGGAATGCAGTCATCGGAAAGGGGCGCCGGTTGGTCAGTCGCAGGAAAGGTTGACTCTTAATTCTGCCATTGGCATAATACCCTGAAAATGGTGGAACCACTCCAGCCTTGTTCGACCAAAGCGGGGGCAATTCATGCCAATAGGTAAGAGAATTGGTGTTTTAATATCATTGGGCATTTCCTGTCGTCTCCTTTCGCCCAAATCCAATGCCTTTAGTAGTATGGGCAGGTTGCAAATCAACCTGATAACTTTTGCTATATTGAGCTATTACTGTTATCGGAAGTAGGTGCTGCCGTAGCCGGTTCGACTCGATCCCCAAGTCGACTAGGCCCGACCGCACCTCTTCCAGCCCGTTGAATTTGCAAAGATCGGTCAGGATGCATTGGCCGGACGCCGCCTGCCCGTCCATCAATAGATGGAATGTGGTCATCGGAAAGGGGCGCCGGTTGGTCAGCCGCAGGAGAGGTTGACTCTATTAATTCTGCTATTGGCACAATACCCTGAAAATGGTGGAACCACTCCAGCCTTGTTCGAACAAAGCGGGGGCAATTCATGCCAATAGATAAGAGAATTGGTGTTTTAATATCATTGGGCATTCCTGTCGTCTCCTTTCGCCCAAATCCAATGCCTTTAGTAGTATGGGCAGGTTGCAAGTCAAGTTCGGACCCACTCGGGCTCTGGATGCATTTGTCGTAGGTCGGCTTTCGTTTCTAGAAGGGGAAGGAGTGGGCGGCTCGGCCCATCCATCGTCCCACCCATCTGCCATATTAGAAGATATGCCTGCATAAATGAAAGTATTATACGATTAAGTTTCTTATTTCTTTATGTTCTAAAATTTTTTTTTGTTATTAAACATTTTCTTTTATTTTAATAAATAGTTGTAGACTCTCGTTTACACTATAATGGATGATATATTTATCGTTTAGCATGATTCCCATGCCTTCTTCTCTGATTCTTTGCGCCGGGATCTGAATCCCAGCCACCGGTGACTCTCGTCTACACTATAATGGATGATATCTTTATCGTTTAGTATGATTCCCATGCCTTCTTCTCTGATTCTTTGCGCCGGGATCTGAATCCCAGCCACCGGTACATCCTGATTAAAACTTTTGCAAGCAGATTTCACGGTCATCACAAATTTAAATTTTGGACAATATTTTTCCCAATCTATGAGTTGTACAACTACGTCTAATTGACTTCGAGTGCCCTCCTTTCGTACGTACACTTTAATAAGAAAGTAACTTTTGTAACAATATAGGATATATAACCATGTTTGAGGACTTATAATATCTGTATGTGTAACTACCATGTTGGTTGGTTTGTTTGGCCTGTGAACCCCTAAGTTCCGGATGTTTAGACTTTATATGCATTAGTAACTGTTTTGGCTCCCCCTCCCAGTGGCACTCGAACTCGGTGAACGGACATTGGCACGGACGAAAGGGACATACCCTTTCGTGTTTTAAGATTTCTACTAATTTATTGGAAACTGTACATCCACTATAGGATTGGAGGCAAGGATATGTAACCTGTTGAGCGATGTCATCTAGGAGGAGATTTTTGTGATCTCCCAAGGGGCCTCGACAGGTGGGACATCTATTATGAATTTTGGGGAGACAGTCTGAACATACCAGATGACCCCTTTACAAGTTGTGATAGGTGGTCTGCCCAGACTGTAACATACTGGACATTCATAGTTTATTGTAACCGCTGCTGCGTCCATTATCGGAAGTGTTCCGGGTGTTGATTCCTCCCCTGTAGCCATTGTTGTTATTGCTGTAAATAAAGGACACTTGCTCTAATATATATAGTCTGCTATGTGCATGCATTTTCAACAAAAGGAAAGGAAAAGAGTAAGAGAGAAAAGTCAAGGAATGCCCACTATATACGCAACGGGACCTCCTCCGCTATGTGTAATTTTGGATAGAGTTTTTGATTAACCTTTTCACTTGCGGCGACTGAATTCTGAGTCGTAGACATCTGACTCATTTCCAACGCTTCTGGTTGTAAATTAATTTCAGAGGAGTCAATAGTTTCATTCTTATCTATTGACTTACGATCTTGACTACCTTTGTGATTTATGCACACGCACCGTAACCGTTTTCTGATTAATACGAGTATAATAATTATGGCAATAATGAGTAAACTCAATGTCCCTGAGGTAATTTCCTTAAAATAAGTTCGCAGTGTTGCTATTTGTTCTTTTGCTAAGGCTTCCTTAGGCATCTTAACCCTTGATTGTATATTCAGTAATGTGTTACCGGCGGTATCCAATGATACATCTACTGATGCCGATTCCACACTATCTCGTCTTAGTGTATAATTATTAAAAGCCTGAACTATATCAATTTCCGATTTATTTAGAATATCTGTCACTATTGGAAAGATGAGGTGTGTTTTTAATGTTAATTTCAAGGTGGACCTTTGTTGGAAGTGAGCAGTTAGCCTAATACCGCAGTATAATACATACAGTAGCGAAGCTTCAACTGAATTTTTGCAGGATGGCAATGCGTGCGCATAAAACTAGCGATCCTAGTGGAGAAGAACTTAAAACAAGTTAATCAACATTATTCCTATGTAAACAGTAGTAGATGTTGAGACGAAATCCAGGTATGTAGAATGAATATATTTAATTATGTGTTTATTGAAAATATTTCTCGTTTAACGTAATATAATATTGTTTTATAGTAGTTTATCTATGAGCGTATTTGTTTTAATAAAAGTAAATATCGATCCGAATATAATTTGACATTTCGTTTGTGGCTATCGTTTTGTTTTAGTACGATTCATTTAGAATTGCCAAATTTTTGTAAATCTTCATTTTAAAAGTTAGTACAAAATATATATATACTAATTAATATTTTTACTATTCTGTACTGTCCTATATATATTACAATGGAGTAAATAAATAAAAATATATGTAAATTGTTTGTGAAGTTAAAACACTTATTGGACAGTACAGAACAGTAAAAATATTAATTTATAAATACTGTTAAATTAATGTTAGTAGTTTAATATATTAATGATTAGTAAACATTTAAACATAATTAATGTTCTACTTAAAATAATTTATTTAAGTTATAAAATTATCTTTTAAGTAAAAATTAAAAAATTATTACAATTAATGGTATCTTTATGTAATCTTATTCATAATTTTGGGATGATGAATATTTTAAATTGGTAATTAATTCTTAATTAGTATTTTAAATGCATGCTGCCATAATGAAAACATATGCATTATTATTTGTATTAGCTTAATTGATTTTAAACAAAAAATTAAACAAATTATTTAAGCTTAATTTTTCTAAATATTTTAACAGGCAATTAGAATGAGAATTTCCAAATCACCATATTGTGGAGCTATCAATTGCTCCAATAACAAAGGAGCTAATCCAGAATTGTCATTTTTTTATTTTCCAAAGGATCCTGAAAGGTAGATATTTGATATAATTATTTTTATTTAAAGACTTTAGCTTTAAATTTAATGATTTTTGTAAATACTAAATTTTATAAATAGGTATTTTCAGTGTATTCAAATATAATAATGTTTCATGTCAAATTAATAAATTAATTTAGTAAATTGACTAAATATTTCAGATGCAAAAAATGGGTTATAAACTGTCGAAGGGAGGATTTATTGAGAAAAGATATTATATATCTACATACAAATGTTAGATTGTGTTCAAATCATTTTGAACTGACACAATTTATGAATGAAAAAAGAAATTCTCTTGTGTGGAATGCAATACCAACAATTTTTGATATTCCCAATCCACCAAAATCTCTTTCCATTAAAAGAAAACTACCTGAAAGAATTAGTAATTCAAAGAAATGTAAAGCAAGTAGTAAGTAATAACTGTTTCTTAATTTTCAATTGTTGTGTTACTATTAGATATATTGCAACTTCCAATAGGAATTAATTTGTGTTTATTTATTATAAGTGAATGATGATATAAATTTTTAATGGAATTGTGTTTGTCATACGTTAAAAGTAATTATTCTTTTAGGTGAAAAATATGCAGATTGGTCAAAACATGAATCAGATGTAGAAACTGTTGAAGTAGAAAATGAAGACACCAAAGCAAACAACTCAAAAGATGAACAACTATCTGCCATGAGAAATGAAATTTTGAAATTAAAAAGTACTTTAAGATTAAAAATTAATGAGCTAAGTAGATTAAGAATAAAATATAGAAAACTTAAGTTGTCTATCCCTACTAAATTTTTTAAAAAAAAAAACAAGTAAAAATACAGATATAAAAACATTGGCAGATATTGCTTCTAAATATCTGAAAAAAGATGCATTACAATTTTTTATTTCTCAGATAAAAACAGCAAAGGAAAGTCAATATGGGTTTAGGTGGTCAGATGAGAATAAACTATTTGCTTTGACATTATTATATAGAAGTAGCAAAGGATATAAATTTTTAGAAGAGCATTTTTTACTTCCCAGTGTAAGAACACTTCAGAAATTTATTGAGGGGGTACATTTACAGGCAGGATTTACTAATGAAATCATTGCATTATTGAAGGAAAAAGTAAAGAATTTCAGTAAATCAGAACTTCTAATCAACATATGCATGGATGAGATGTCCATTATGTCAAATTTATTCTATGAATTAAATAAGGATAAAATTCTTGGGTTTGAAGATTTAGGCAATGGTGCTAGAAGTAATACAATAGCAACTTCTGTTATGGTTGTTATGATTTCAGGTATGGCCTCCAGTTTTAAGCAACCTATTGCTTATTTTTTTTCAAGAGAAAGCATGGGGGCAAATAAAATTGTTGAAATATTCTTTCATTGTGTAAATAAATTAAATAGTATAGGCTTTATTGTTAAAACTTGTATTACTGATCAAGGTTCAAATTTTATGCAATTTCGCAAAATTCTAAATATTACAAAAGAAAACCCATTTCTTAAAATTAATAATAATACTATATATTTTTTTTACGATTCTCCACATTTAATGAAGAGTGTTCGAAACAATTTAAGTAAGTACAATATCCATCATAAAATGCAGAATAGGCCTAGTGATTTTGGAGTTGCTAAATGGGAACATATTGTACAACTTTATAAAAATGATTTAGAAAGAAAATATAAATATGTTCCTAAATTAACAAAAAAATGTATACAACTACCAGCTTTTAGCAGGATGAAAGTGTCTACAGCAGTACATACTTTCAGTCATTCTACTGCTGCTGGTATTGAAGCTTACATTACAATTAATTTAATGAATAACGAGTCATTTGCAACAGCTGAGTTCTGTGAGCAAATGAATACATTATTTGATGTGTTCAATAGTTATAGTTTAACAGGACCAATTGAAATGCGTAGAGCCATCACTCCAAATTCTAGCCATATGGAATGTCTCGAAAAATTAAAATTGTGGATAGAGTCGTGGAAATTTTGTGATTCGAAAAGTGGCAAAGATCATAGTAATAGAATTAAATGTAAGGATGGATGGCTAGGAAATATTGAAGCCCTTTCTGGTTTATGGCAAGACATACTATATAATTACAATAGTCATATAAGTTATTTATTTACTAGAAAAATAAATCAAGATTGCTTAGAAAACTTTTTTTCAATTATTAGAGGAAAAGGTGGAAATTGTAAAAATCCTTCTGCAAACATGTTTATATCTGCATTTAATCATGCATCATTAAATAATTTTTTGGCTTCATCAAATACTAGTAATTGTGAAAATTTAGATTGGGCAAAAGTTTTTACAGAAATAAATGAATATAAACATGCAAATGAAATTAATAGAAATGATTACAGAAATGTAGTTAACTTAATAAATAATACACTATTAAATAATGAAAATATTTTTCAAAACATTAATATTGATGATACATGTCTTCCTGATAATATAGGGATGACATATGTTTTTGGATATATTTTAAAAAATGTGTTTAAAAAACATAATTGTAGTTTGTGTAAAGCAATATTACTTTCTGATGGCAATTTAAACCATCAAAATGAAATTTTGTGTTACTTCAAAGCATATGAAAATGCAGCAGATAATCAATTTAACAGACTACATATATGCAATAAAATTTTTTTTGAATTTCTTTTAAAATGTGAAGAAATGTTAAATGAAAAATTACCTGAAATTATTCATACAAATAATGTTGGTAAACAATTAGTGAATATGTTGTTAAATGTAACAGGATTTCCCAGTGAATGCTGTGAGGAAGTAAAAATAAATGTAATAAAGTTTTTTGTAAAATTAAGATTATTTTACATATTAAAATTTACAAATAGAGAAATGTCAAATTGTCATAATAAGAATAAATATGTAATATTTAAAAATCTTGGTTGTTAAAAATATGTAAACTGCAAAAAAATTAAAAAGATCCTTTCTGATTTATAGAATTAATGTATTTTTCTTTTATTGACTGATTTGTAGAATTGATGTTTAATTTAAAGGGAGGCAACAACAGTTATTAAATAAAAATGAAATTATTTATATTAAAAAAATAATTCAAACATTACTTATTTTCATATCACACTGAAGAGGCAGCTGCTCTTCCAAAGGAGTTCGGTTCAATTAAATTTTAATTAAAAACAATTTTATGATTATAAACTTATTTTCTAATCGCAAATTACTCGAAATTAAATTTCGTAGAAAAATTGAATTTTTACGGGACGGAAAATCATTTTAAATTACGTAAGACGAGCAAAATTTGTTTTATCAAAATATGTATATATATAAATATTGAGTATAAGATATTTTAAAAATCTTTAAAAAAATAATGTGAAAAAATAGGCCTTTACGAATGTTTATATTAGTTACTTTTTTTAAATGCAAGTATTGATAAAGTTTGGCGATTAAAATCCTTGTCCTTTAACGAACATTTAGCCTTCACTGTATGATATGTAAGTAAAAAAACAGACTATGCTTTTTATGAAACAATTTAACTTAAAAAAAAAAAATGAATATTTCTAAAGACAAAAAATTGAAATTTGTCTCGAAATCTTTGATAAATATAAAGAAAATTAAAATGTCATCTATTTTTTGCGATATACTGCATTTTTCATTTTTGTTTTAATGATAAAATCGGAGTAGATTTCATTTTTCTTGATAAAAATGTTTGGAAAACATTGAGTTAAACGATAGTATTTGCAGCTTAAGTTATTCACCACCAGGTGCAGCACTGTCGCGCTGCATGCAAGTTGTAATAGGAAGTTTAATATTAAGCTTCGCTACTGTATGTGTTATACTGTGTTAATACCGGGCAAATGACTTGTGCATGAATTCGGTAGATTTAGAATGTTCGTACCTTTCAGTTTAATGATGTGCGGCTGTGTAACTGGTTTCGTTAACCGGGGACATTCGACGACTAAACTTATCGGTTTAGCGGTCGAATAGATCCAAGTACCGATTTGATCCAATCTTCGAAATACAGTGGATGTGTAGTTACTAGATGCTTATCACAGAGCTGTGCGACTGTTGCATCTAAGCTCAAAAATAAAGCGATAACGAGTATGATAAGTGTAATGCTCCTAGTTTCCATAAATAAATTATATCAAATTGGTTTCTAATTTCTTTTATATATCATATCTGTTTATGTCGCTTAAGCTAATTATTTACTTTTTGTTTTTCTTATACCTATGATATTCCTCGCCTAAAATTTAATTTCAAGCCTCTATTTTCCTTGGAATCCAAGAGCATGTCGGAGTAGGGAGAATCCAACCGTCATCCGGAATAGATCCTCTGCTACGTAAGGCATAACCGTGATCTGCTTGTTCCCGGTTCTGGTTCATTCAGAGTTACGCTCGTCTTGGGTTCTGGTCTCAGTGAAGAAAATATTAACTCGTCCCATGGGTCCGTTTCTTGCACGGGAGCTCTCCCAGACGAGGAATCGCGTTGTGTTTGGCTTTCCATTGATTCCTCGGTCCGCTCGAACTCCATCCAGGCTACTGCCGGTTTTAAACGATTAGCGTGTACCAAAATCCTTTTTTTGGTTCAAATGTCTTCGACTATAAAATTAACTGAACTAGTCTCTTCCACTATACAATATGGTCCTTGATATCTTGGGTAGAACTTGCGTTTAAGCCCTCAGGGCACGTAAGTTTGACTAACGTAAACTTTATCGCCTACGGCGAACTTGTGTGGTTTTGTTTTGTTGTCATGATAAATTTTGCATTTTTCGGTTGCTGCTTGTGAATATTCCTGCGCTAAACTATGAGCTTTCTTTATACAGATCCTTAATTCTGTCACAAAATTGTCCTCCACGTCATAATTTGCAGTATTTGATTTAGTGATTATATCAAAAGGATATGTTGGGTCTCGACCATATATTAAATAAAATGGTGACTCATTTATGGAGGATTGTACGGTGCTATTGTATGCAAAGACTATGTATGGCAACATTTCATCCCATTGTGTTTGGTCCTTTTGTACATAATGCGCTAGCATATCAATAAGTGTTTTGTTAAGGCGTTCCACTATGCCGTTACATGCTGGATGATATGCTGTCGTAAAAAGCCGTTTTATTCCTAAGCTCTCGGCAGCCTCCTTCATAACACGAGATGTGAATTGAGTACCCTTATCGCTGAGTAATTCCCTGGATGTCGAGTGCCTTAAAACAACATTTACTACAAAAGCTTTCGCAACTGTTTTCGCGGAAATTTCAGGTAATGGTATACACTCCGCATAATGACTAAAATGATCCACCAAAAAAAGAATGTATTTATTTCCTAACTGAGTGACAGGCAGTGGTCCTACAATATCAAGAGCGGTTCTTTCAAACACTTGGTTTAGCTTAGGAAAAGTCTGAATAGGCACTTGGTTTTTATCCTGCCGTCGGCGTATTGCACAATTTTGACAACTTTCGCAATACTTTGTTATGTCCTTGTGCATGTCGGGCCAAAAGAATTGATGTTCTATCTTCCTCCGCATCTTTTTAATACCGACATGGCCTGAGATAGGTGCATCATGAAAGATATATAGTATATATCTGACCATTGATCTAGGCACCACCAATTGATGCCAAACTTCTCTTCGCGTTTGACATTGTTTCTGCCTATACGAGGGCCGGCTGATAAGTCCCGAGCCTGACAATGAAAACGACATTTTTTAAAATTTTTTTTGGTGTTATTTCTCAACATAATCTCCAGAAAGGCTAATACATTTTTCATATCGGTGCTCTAATTTAGTTATGCCATCTTTATAATGCGAAACGTCGAGCTCCTCAAAATAGCTATTTACAGCATCAATAACTGCTTCATTGTTCTCAAATCGTCGTCCACCAAGCCATTTTTTGAGGTTAGGAAACAGGTGGTAGTCACTGGGTGCTAAGTCTGGCGAATAAGGTGGATGGGGAAGCAATTCGAATTTTAATT
>AYEL01054389.1:0-28232 GCA_000484575.1 Olivierus martensii
TCTTGTAAACTAAACTTCGCCATTTTAAGTATATGAAACATCATTCACAGCAACGTTCATGGTATTCACGCCGTCCACAGTATAGTGCTGCCATCTATGTTACTAAAGACGAAATATTTCTCACAAATTTTAAAAGCATCCTGATCTTTCTACTTACTCTCACTGCAGAGAAAAAAATTTGGAGACCTTATAACTTTGAACGCACCTCGTATATTGAAAATCCAGTTTTGTTTATAGTTCTAATATGCTAAGTATGGTAGATTCTGCAATATACTTTATTCATAAGCAAGATTAAAGTGTTTCTGGAAAATGCTTGTAAATTTAATTCTCATAAATCAAAGAATAAATTGCCATTAATTTCCATTAAAAAAATTATGTCCCTGATCCAAAAAATATCAACAGTTTTATCACTGAAATATATTGAAAAACACAGTCTAATTATATTCATGAAAAAATAATTTCTATAATTACATTAAAAAGTTTCTTATTAGGATCAAAAAAATAAATTTTTAATAAAATATAAAATACTTTTTTGGATGATAATATCCTTTTCATTTACAAACATAAAATGGAATACAGAATAGAACATAATATAAATTTAATAATAAATATGAGGGGTATAGAAGCAAAAAATTCATTCTCCAATTTTTTTTCGAAATTAAGATTTTAGTATTATTCTATATCTTATGGTGCATCATTTTTCAGGTAAAAATTACTTATCAAAAAGTTTATCTCTGAATTAAATTTAAAGTGTTGAGTTTGCAGTAGAAACTCACATTATTTTTACTTCCTGTTTGGTTATCAAAAGTCATATTATCTGTTTCCATCAACCAAATAGCATGTTCCAAGTGCATTGTGGGAACTTTTTTTTGCATCACATTTTTTGTTGAATCATAAGATTGACATATATTTTTAAATTTTATAGATAATTGAAAATAATTCATTTGCAAAAACATCGTGAAAGCTGAGAAAGCTTACAGATTTACATTTCTGCAAAGATGAAAGATGATCATCTTTCATCTTTGCAGAAATGCAGATCATCTTTCATCTTTCCTGGTGAGCAATACAGGCTGTAATTAAAATGAAGAAAAAGATGAAAATATTCTTTTTTGCCCATTGGTGAGCAATACAGGCTGTAATTAAAATGAAGAAAAAGATGAAAATATTCTTTTTTGCCAACTTTTTTAATGAATAAACACTTTGATTAATTCAAACTTGTTCTTTTAATCTTTAAATTCTTGTGTTAGCTTTTTTTTTTTTTTTTTTTTTTTTTTTTTTTTTTTTTTTTTTTTTTTTTTTTTTTTTTTTTTTTTTTAACAAAGCTTCTGAGTTTTTTCTTTCTAAGTTGAATGCACATCGAGAATCATTATTTTTGTTTAGCTTTAATGTAATTATAAAAGTAAATAAATTAATACTAACAAAATCTATAAAAAAATTAAAAAAATGTTTAAATGAAGTGAATGTTTAAATATTTTATTAATTGATTCAAAAATTAAATAAGATGATCGAGAAACTGAATAGATGATAAAATTTCAAAATTTCATCAGAATTGAACCACTAACAAGTAATTGCAATTTAATAAATTCAGAAAAATTTTGGTAACCATGTAAATATAATTGGGAATAGTGTAATTGAAGATCATAAACCAGGCTTCAGTGTGTTAAGGTGTCTTCACAAAACAGTGATTTGTGATTAATTTGTGTTTACTTAATCTTGCATTTCTTTCATGTTCCTTTTGATCTTTTAAAGATAATTTACAAAATTATTGCAATCTAAAACTTTAGTTCATGTTTATTGAAATATATTCTATAAAATTCCTATTTTGCAATCATTATCATTTGTAAAAAACCATATCCTTTTAAAAAAGTATTTTTTATGCCTACCATACTTTGTTTTCTAAGCTTTTATAGTTCAAAGGCAGACATTTTTCTTTTATAAGAGAATATGTTCATATTGTTTATTAATAGTATACTTATTTTTTCAATATTTCTTTAGTTCTAAGATTTTGTTCATGAAGCCAGAATGGTAATCATGAATAAAGCCTTGATTCTGGATCATTTTGGCATTTTTCACACATGTACTACAATATCTAAACATTCCATAAATAAATAGTGGGAAAACTTTTTTTGTGACATGAGATAGAATGAGATGATTATAGCTTGTAATTGGAAATAAATATTGTTTGATGTATCAGAACCTAAACCAAAGTAGCAAAATTAAATGCTGCAATATGTTTTTTTCTGTGAGAGGTAATTTTTAATTATATTTTGTATTATTTATTGAATCTACAATAATTAATAAATTTAACAATGTTCTTTGGATAAATTACTATTTAATTTTTTTTTTTTAAGATTAAATTGTGTATTGTAAAGGTAGGACTATTTTGCTCATTTATAATTTAAAGTGTATTTATTACTCAACTTTGAAATATTTTAAATTTATTTTTGCTAAAAGTACAAAAATTCATTCATTCTAAATGTTAAAATTTACTTAAACATATTTCCTTTATAACAATTAAAATTTCGTTTATGAAAATTTTAGAATTTCTAATAAAATCAACATTAAAAAAATTTTAAAACTGATTTTAAACTTGTCGTGAAAAACTAATGGTAATTTTTTCCATGCAGATCTTTATTATGGTGGAGAAGCAATATCTGTTGACCAGCCTCAGGCTTATACTTGCCCATTTTGTGGGAAAACTGGTTTCACAGAAACAACTCTACATGAACATGTAACCTCAGAACATCCAGATACATCTTTTGAAGTAGTAAGCTTTATTCCCTACTTCATTATTTTAAATTTTATATAGCATATATCTGTACTGTTGTGATAAGTTTAATATAACTCTCAAACTTTTAAAAGAAGAAAAATTCTTTTTGAATAAATTGTTATTGATAAAAGGTTTGTCTGTTATCTTTATATGAATTCAATTATGAAAAATTTTAGTGTATATTTTAATATATGTTTTTTATTTTTGACACTAATTAAAATTTGATATGAATACAAAATATTATGGAGCACAAAAATGTAATTTTTAAAGTTTTATAAAATGTACCCAAATACAATAATAGTTGGAAATATTTTGTGCAATATCAAATTACAGGCAATACTTCATATTTCAGATTTATAATAATAGAGATGTATCCACTTTAAATATTATTCCGTACAATAATAATATATTTTTTTTTAAATATTTGAATGCACTAATTCTCAATGTGTTGAAAATGTGCTACAATCTTAGCCCATCTCTCCAATACTACTAACTTGTAAGTTCGGATGTTTACACATTGATACATACACACACACACTCACACACACTCACACTCTCACACTCTCACACTCACACACTCACTCACTCACACACTAATTTTTTTTATATTTTTTTAACATTTTATATTATCATATTAATAATAAAATAACCCAATAAACTTTTACCTTATTGAATGTAAGTAATAAATTACAATATTGGGAATAAATCTTTATTAGAACTTTGCAATAATTGCAGACTACAGCAGTGATTCTTAAGTAGTTTTCTGTGAAATTTTAAAATATATAAATACAGAATATCTAAATTTTAATTTTCAATAGAAATAGACTATGTTAAGAACTTTATACATAGTCTTCAAATTAAGAATAAAATTGAGTTTCCTTATATAAACTTTATTGATTTTTTGTCTTCTGCAAAAACTTTTTGATTAAATGTTTTGCAACTCCAAAAAGATTAACCACAATGTTGACCATTGTTACAGTGTTTATTCATTTAATATTATTTCTAAAAACATGAACATATATATTTGAGCATCTATATCAGCAATCTGACGTATCTGCTTGCAGCTCAATATGCCTTTTTTGGGCCTGCATTTTATTTATTATAATTGCAAAAGCATATAAAAGATATTTAGAAAAATTGCAACTATTTTTCTTGAAATATTTGAAAATCACTTTTTAAACATGAAATTATTTTAATGAATTGTATTGAAATGTGATAAATGTAATAGATTGTAAATTTGAATTGGAAGTTATATTGAAAAAATTTTATCATTTTAACAAATTGTTATAATTTTGAAATTTATACACGATTTTCATATTCTATCTAAACGAATATAAAATTCTAAAAATATTTTTGATTTGTTTTTGTACTTTATATATTAAAGAAGTAAGGAAACTTTTGACTTTGAAGTAATGGAACTGAATGACAAGCAAAAAGTTGGCATTCTTTACATTTTATTAAATATTAATGTAGAAGACAAAATAGCAATGTGCTAGATAAAACGTAAACGTTAGTTAAGGAAATGATTTATCATAATTTAATAGAACATGTTCATAGAAATCATGTTGTATCATGTACTTAGAAATAATAATAAATGAATAAAAACTGTATCAGTGCCAACACTGTGTGATTGTGGTACTTAAACTTTTTGGAGTTGCAAATTATTTTATAATTAAGTACAAAATTAAAAACAGTTACACTGCCAAAATGATAACTTCCACTATTACAAGCACTATGGCAGGAGAAAAAATATATATACACAAAAAAAATTGTTATTCGACTGTTAATGGAAACTGATAATGACTTTTAATAAATTGAAAGTGCTTCTTCGTTTTGATTAATTCTTAATTTATATACATTATTTTATGTATATATTTTTATTTTCCTACCATAGTGCTTGTAATAGTGCTAATTTATAATTAAGTTTTTGCAGAACACAAAAATCAATAATACTTATAAGGAGACTCAATTTTATTCTTATTTTTTTGATCATGCAGGAAAAACTTATGATATCCATGAACTTTAAAAAACTTTTTTAACAGTTACTTTGTCTCCATTCTGTTAGTGTGATGCTTGTCAGTTTTAGCACTAGATGTCTTGATGTACAAACTTGGGTGTAAAGGTATAGATAAATAAAAAAAGAAAACTTCTTTTAAATAAAATGAAAAATAAGCAATAAATAAAATGAAAATTGATAATTTTATAAAAGAAACCAAAATATCTAGCCCCTTACAGATGAGACTGAGACTAATGAAATTATTTGATATAAGTCATGTCTGATTTTTCCCATAAATACAATGCTAAAATGACATAATTGGTTCTAAGTCAAAAATTTTAGCCAAGAAGTGACTATTCTCATGATAAATCAAATGACAGTTTAAAAAGAAAAGGATATTCTCTCTCAAACTATAGCCAGAATGTTTGGATAAATTGTTAATATTATTTAATAATAGAAATTGCAATAAATTTCCTTTTTTTTACCATTGCTTAAGAAATTCAAGTACTGAATCTTGAAAGATAATCCTCCATTTTTAGAATTTTCTAAAAGGAAGAAGCATTTGCTTTATTTCTTGCCTTATTACTACTACTTATTGCTTATTAAAATCAAATCAATTTCCTGAAGAATCTTGATGCTTCAGTGAGTCCAAGTTTCTTCAATTTTCAAATTGTCATGATCTCAATTGCATATTCACATTAAAATCATATCCTTCATTCAAAGCAAAGTGCTGTGGGCCACATCACATTTAAACTTTTTTAAATTATATTTTGAAGTAAGGATTCAGAAATATGGATAGGATAATTAAAAACATTGTGTAATTAAATGAATATATTACATAAATATATAATTATTACATGATTGCTTTTAATTATATAAAGGACATGTTAATGGGCATGTCCTTTTGACTTTGCTTTAAAATCTCAATAAGATTGTTATATTTGAATTCCTAATCATGGATGTATAGCACCTCAAAAATATCCTTAGAATCAACTTCTAAATCAAGTTGTCATAACATAGGTATTTCTTTTATTGGCTAGACCAGGCATGTCAAACTCATTTTAATTCAAGGGCCATTTACTGAGCTTGTAAGATTGCTGCGGGCCAAATCACATTTTAAAATTTTTTAAATTATATTTTGAAGTAAGGATTCAGAAATATAGAAAGGATAATAAAAAACATTGTGTAATTAAATGAATATATTACAAAAATATATAATTACTACATAATTGCTTTTAATTACACATAATTTTTTATTCCTCACTACAAATAATCAATTTTCTATTAAGCATTAAGTCACATTTTCTGTACAAAAACAAATGCTTTCATTAAAATTTTATAAATTCAAATAACCATAACTACTAATAAATTTTTTTAATAAGTTAATGACACAACAAATAAATCTTTATCAAGCCCATTAGCACGTCCTTTATATAATTAAAAGCAATTATGTAATAATTATATATTTTTGTAATGTATTCATTTAATTACACAATGTTTTTAATTATCCTATCCATATTTCTGAATCCTTACTTCAAAATATAATTTAAAAAAGTTTGCTGTGGGCCACATCACGTTTAATCTTACAAGCTCAATAAATGGCCCTTGAATTAAAATGAGTTTGACATCCTGGTCTAGCCAATAAAAAAAAATAACCATGTTATGGCAACTTGATTTGGAATAGCTATTCTGCAGATTAGACTGAAAGTTATGCAATCTGTCCTAAGACTAGCAATTTTCAATTCTTGTTTTTTATGAGAACAAGAATTCAAAGTTGCAATCTTATATAAGTTGTTGCCATTTCAGCAAAATAGTTGATAATTATCATTATAAGTATGGACTTCTTTTGTAAATTTTGTAAATAAATCTAGAAATCTTGTAATCTACATATGATATAGTAGTCCCAATTAACCAAGTCTCATTTAATCAAGATTCTATGTCTAATAAGGGGAGGTTCAGACATTCGGGTCACCGATTTTTTTGAAATTGCGCTTACTTGTAGTAGTCCCCTAGGACAATATAATGTGTGAGCAATAAAGTGCACTACTCAAGCATTGTGGAGAAAATTGCACGAGAAGTTTCGTATTGAGTTAATATATTCTAAAATTTAATGAACTTTCAAATGTCTAAGTAGCATAGTGGTTGAAGATTTGCTTTATAATTGCGTGATCGCTGGTTCAATTTTTAACATTGACAGTTTTTTTTATTTATTTTATTATTATTTTTCTTTTACATTGTTTTATATAAATACAGTTATTTATACTTTTTTATTTGTTTTAAATATTTTATGTATATACTGATATATACTTCTTCTTCTTTTTTTTTTTCTTCTTCTGTCAACAGTTGATGCCACTTTCCATTCTATAACAATATTAAATTGTAATAATTAACTATTAATACTAATTTATAATTATTGATAATGACATATTTATTGTCAAATATCCCTCCAATTTTGATATTTTTTTCCCATCTTTCTTTAATAATTTACGAGAACCTTTTCTATGGAGAGTTCACAGACTCCAAGTGTGATGATTTTTAGCTAGATTCACTAATTTTATTTTTGTTTCGAATGAAATGAAATCATACATCTTCGGCTTCTTAACTGGCCTATATTGTTTGTTAATTGTGAATCAACTTCAACCTCGTGGAACTGATTTTTATAAACACTGTTTGGTTTTTATTACATTCAGTGATTGTTAAAACTTTATCCACGAAAATCATTCGGAATAGTTTTTATTTGTTACAAATGCAGAGAGAAGTAATTTTCAAATGCACCACACTTACTTTACAGTCAGAAAGTTAGTATAGTGGGTGCTCGGTTAACAAACAAATCGGATAACGAACACTTCACAGAACAAACTGTGGGACCCGCAGACTGACAGAATGACAGATCAGCCAGATAGCTGCGTAGAAAGCAGTGGCTTACCATTCTGGAGGATCCGGAGGTCCAACTCCTCTAATTTTTAGGAGGGATCTGGGTCCAGACCATTGAAACCTCTCCTTCAATCTTTCGGTTGACCATGGTTGTTGGTCATCCTGGGATGATTGCGGTTCTGTAAGTGGCTGCCGCCAAATAAAAGTATTCCGTGAGGATAGTTTTGCTTAACTAACCTAACGGAATGACAGGCTTAGGCTTTGCGCACTTGTGGACTTATGGGTATGGATGGAAGAAAAGTAGTTTCCCGATTAAAATGAACTTGGAGACAACATAAATCAAAGATTTATTAAAGAAGGTTAGAGAGAGATTTTATAATTTTTGGTGTTAGAATGGCACCCATACGAGGTTAAAGTCAACAGGCTTGGAGATCTCTACCATGACATGCTATTAATCACTTCCGAAAAATCCTGAAGTAGAGAGAAAAGCAATCGATATTGGGCAGATTCTTTATCGGAAAATAAACATAAAGATGAAAATGCCAAGACTAATGTGTTGTATATATTATAGTAATTACATATAAATAAACATAGTAAGAAATTATATACATATTATATTGTTATTACATATAAATAAACATAGTAAGAATTATATAATTTTTTATTTATGTTTTTTGGGTCTCTGGAACGAATTAATCAAATTCCCATTAAAACCTATGGTAAATCAATGATCGGATAACGAACATTTTCTTGAAACGAATTATGTTCATTAACCGATCACCCACTGTATTTTTACAGAATAGAAAGTGGCATAACCGTATTTATATAAAACAATGTAAAAGAAAAATATTAATAATAAAATAAATAAATAAAAATAAAAAAAATTGTCAAAGCTAAAAATTGAACCAGGGATCAAACAATTATGAAAGTCAATCTTTAATCACTATGCTACTGAGACATTCGAAAGTTCATTAAATTTTAGAATATATTAACTTAATACAAAACTTCTCGTGCGATTTTTCTCCACAATGCTTGAGTAGTGCACTTTATTGCTCACACATTATATTGTCCTAGAAGTACTACAAGTATGCAAAATTTCAAAAAAATCGGTGACCCGAATGTCTGACCTCCCTTGTAAGAGGAATTTTTGTTCATCTTGGATTGAATTTTTTTTATAATTTTAATAATAAAATAGTTATAAATAAGAAATAATAATTAAATTATACAAAATAAAGCACTTTAAATTACAACTCTATTATAAAAATTGAAAAATGCAAAGTGAACAACAATGCAATTCAATATAAGCAATATAAACTGCAATTTCTATTATGTTAATAGATTTAAAATGTGTGACTTAAAAGGTAATTTAATATATTAGTGATAAGATTTTCATTCAAATATTTTAAAATATTTATGAAATTTTATTTTATCAGTAATACTCCTATTAACACACTGTGCTTTTTGACAAAATTTTATATGAAATACTTTTATTTAGGTATGTCCTGTTTGTGCAGCCCTTCCTGGTGGCGAGCCAAATAACGTAACTGATGATTTTGCAGCCCATTTGACATTGGAACACAGAACTCCAAGAGATTTAATATCCTTTATGAATGTGTTTTTAATTTTATATATCTGAATATAGTTGTAATTTAAATTAAGTATACCTTTATATTTATTAAAAAAAATGAATATATTAAACTAATGATATTTAAGTCAGCCAGATGGCAACATAATAAAGTATTTGCTTACCACCTTGGAGGATCCAGATTCAATCTGAATAGCACACCATTGATTTCCAAGAAGGATTTGGGTCCTGTCCTTTGAATACCATCCTTCAATATTCTGGTTGACACTATCATGAAATATAGACCTTATCACAGGCACTTCTGACCTGTGATGAGGTCTAAAAGTGCCTAGATACAGAATATCCAAAGTGTAATATGGTAACTTTCCTGTCTGATTCCATCAAGCTAGAATCTGAATTTGAGCCTGGCTTCTAGATGAAAATCCTAACTGCTTCTGTCAATTTATAATAAAAACAATTCAACTACATTAAGTCTGACTTATACAGTTAATTTGTCCAAAAATTTTCTGCATAAATAGAAAACTGTGTAAGTGTAATATTGCTGAAATTCAATATACATGAATGAGTGCATTAAAAAATAGAATTGCCAGATGAAAGTTATAAGCATACTTCAACTATAAATCAGTAAATAAGGCCATAAGCATTATTTATGCAAAAAAGTTAAATTGTTTGATAAATTTTTCATTGGCATTTTATGGAAAATTAACAAAAATAATTTATCAATCTGCATATCTCTGAAACTAAAGTCAAAACTATAAGTCAGAGTTGCTGTACATAGACTTGTGTTGCACTTCATCTTGGAGAATTTGGATTCAATTCCAGATTCCATACTTCTAGATTTTTTCAAAAAGGATAGCCCAGTTCATTGAATCAGTTCTTCATCTCATGGCTAATCACAATAGGGTATAGGCAGGCTGTGGTGAATGTTGGAATATTCTTACCTTTTGATTATCTCCAGCAGAAAAGCAGCATATAACAAGAAAGAATAATCACTACAAGCATGTGTGATCTAAGAAGCATGTTGAAATACCTTACTCCTTAGTATCCATTATGGTGTTAAACAAGAAAAAGTTAAAAAAAAACTTGGAAGATCATCAATATCTTATCTGCAACAAAGATTATCAAAGATTCATGACAAGAAGATGCTGACAAAACAGTAAAGAGCATCTGGAAGAAAATTTTGCTTCTTCACAATTTATTCAAGGTTCAAATACCTCTTCAAAAAGTGATCCTGTTATTTTCCAAATCAAGTTTGCTGCCATATTTCCTTCTATTACCTAAATAATAACTCCATATGGCAGCAAATTTGAATCAAATTATCAACAAAACTTATTTAATCAAATTTCAAGTATTCACAATTAATATAACCTTAAATACTAATTAATACTAATATCTCCATTACCGATACAAACTTTAAACCATTGGAGATCTTTACAAGAAATTCAAATTGTCATTTAGCCAGTTCCACTTCAATATGCATACTTTGCTGTGTCGTTGGATGCGTACGTGTTTATACCTTGTGACTTAGTCCCGAATTGGCTAATTTGTATAAAGTCATGTAACAATCTCAAATTTATTAGTTTACAAAGTAAATCATGTCGTCATCTTTACAAATTAATTATACACCAAACAAAACATTGATAAGAGATCATTCTTATATTCTTACATTGGATCAGTGGTAAGCTTGCTTAGATTAGATGACATCAAGAACTGAGAGAGCTTATTCAGAAGACAGCTTTCCATTCTTCTTCTTCTTTCTATTTATATGGAGGGTATGGCCCACCTGCCTTGTCCTCCGAACTGTAGCTGGTAGTTATTGGCTTCTGTTATAGTCTGTTTGTCGTTTTAATGAAATTTTCTAAAACTTGGATGTGTCGTAGGATGTTTGTAGTGTGTTGAGACCAGTAGATAGTTGTTAGGTCTGTAATTTCAGTGATGTTGAAACCCAATGTGTTACTCAATTGGCTTCGACTGCTATCGTACTTGCTGCACTCTGTCCAGAAATGGAAAGCCATTTCAATTGCAGTGCAATATGGACAGTTTGGTGATTGGATTAGATGTTGGGAGTATAGGAAAGCATTCAAGGAAGTATTTGTTCATAGGCGACAGAAATTAATTTCTGACTGTCGAGAGCTGCAATATTTGTAGTGCCAGCGCCTGGTTAGCTGAATGTATGTGATGTTATATTTCTGACCAATGAGAGAGGAGATTCTCTCTGTATGTGTGCAGACGTCAATGAGTTTTTGATGATTGGTCAAGTCTCTTGGAAGACCGGAACGCCAGACTGTTCCATTAGGCAGGAGGGTGCAGGATATAGCATCCGCTTGTTCGTTAAGATCAATGCCAACGTGACCTGGTGTCCAGACAACCTGAGTAGCAACGGGAAATCCTGTTAATTGAATGGCAATGTTTTGTACTATTGGTGATGATTTGAATGAGAAGTTTTTGAGAGCTCAAAGCAGAGAGAGATTAACAGAGAAAAAGACTGTGGTGCGATGCCACTGTTTACACATCTGTATTGCCACGGAAAGAGCGATCACTTCCATCGTAAACACTGAACTGCGATTGTCCATAAGGAATGAAGCTTGGGAAGTTTCATTCTGGGATAAAAATACCGATTGAGGTCCATGTCAAGGATTTTGAGGCGTCCACCGCAACTTTTCTCCAGTCGGACCACCATTCGTCGAGAATAGAAGAAAAAGCTATTGATAAGCCTGTGCCGGGAGGCCAGAGTTCAGAAAATCTTTCCATAACACGTGGATTGCTAAATACTGAGACGGAGAATATAGAAAGTAAGTTAACTCTTAAACTAAAATATAATGCGTTTAAATAATACTGAAAATAACGAAAAATAATAGAGCTTATTAAAATAATAACAGGATAGGTCACGGTCAACTTCTTCACAAATTATCTTTAAATATAGTAAAATAATTTAAAAGCATAAAGTGCATGCTGTACATCTTTCCACAGACTGTCAGAATTAGAAGTTTTTCAAATATTTCATAAAATAACATTTTACAGCAAGTTCTCCTTTAGCATTGCCTCACTTAACATCATTTTATTATTACATCATGGGCAAAAATTTTTAATTGATTAATTAAACATTAAAATTTTTAAGGCAGCAGAATGGATTAAAAGTCTATTTTCTCACATTTTCCTGCATAATAGACAGAAAATGTGTTTCCAATAGGTTTTCTGTCTGTTATGCAGGGATAATTAAGCTGCAACTAGACAGAATCTATACAGCTATAGCTATGTCTGTAGTAATACTGCTATAGATATGTCTATAGTTGTAGAAAACCATATGATTATATTTTATACAAGCACTAACTTAAGTATACAAAATTGTCTATCAGCACTGTATTAAACTATACAACAATTATATGACAGTCAATTGAATTCATCAAGGGAAATGCTTTGACTTTCCAATCAGAGGATCTGAGATCAAATACAAGATCCTATCCCTTGAAAATTTGAGGGGTCATGTTTAACATGTTTATCTCCTTCCTCTATAATCTAGCTCTTTGGGTGTAGTTGATATGTTATATGTTATAAAGACTGGGATGGCACCATTCTTCAATGATTGAGAATTGATGATGATAAAAATTAATCACAGATCTAACACTTGTAAATTCTAAGGTGTATATTATTAGAAAATAATTTTCTTTCCATAAAACAACTATTATGCAATATTTCCAGTTAAAATTTACAATTAAATCATGCTTTTCACTCATTTCATTCTATTCTTGAACAATATAGTAATAATTAGATCAGCCATTCTCAACCTGCGGGCTGCATATAGTCCACCAAGTGAAGGTGTTTAAGATGCTGAATTCCCATAATGGGGAACTCAAAATTGAAGATATTGCTGAAATATGAAAGCAAAGCATGCTTTTGAAGAATTTGATTTTTAACCTGAGCTATAAGATCAATCCCCTAAATCAATTTTGAAATTGTCATCTGATCTGAACTCACGACTTGCATTAAATACATTCTTGAATACTTCTAATCGAACAATAATAAGACAAAGGGTAGACAGTTGTGCTTTCTTTTAGGAGAAAAATTTATTTTGCAAAAATCAGCACTCGATTTACTTAAGGTGTGTATTTATCCTAATTTTCATTATTGAACCTTAGCAATTATCCAGCCATGGCTATATAGTTTAAGAAATGTCATTTCTTCCTTTAAATTTCATTTGATTTGTCAGATACATATTTTTTTTATTTTTTTCTAAAAATGAAATGAGTTTTATATTTTTGGATTTGAATTTCAAAATTTTTTTCTGGACTTGGTCACTCCACTGAAATTTATGGGAAAATATGGCTTGTAACGATTCTAAAAGAAAAGTTCTAAAGAACTCGTAACCTGCCTGGGGGAAGGCGTGTGGTTGTTGCCATGTTTTCCTTTTACTGTCATCTACGGATCGTCTTGTCAGTTGTTGAAAAAAGGTTTATTATTAAAAAAGAAAGAAGAGTGTCATTAACGGGTTGTTTGAAACAAGGAAAGAAAATAATTCGTCGTGCGTAAGCTTTAAAAATAAACTTTAATTTTGTTTTGTCTTAAGCTCATCAAGGATAGTATAAGAAGACAAACTGCTTGTTGTTTGTGGGAACTTTGTCATCGTCGTCCATAGTCCTTGTAAAGAAATCAGTTTGTTTAAGGAAAGCTTCTTACTGATGGGAGATTGTCAGAAATTAACATATTATACTAAGTTGTTCTATAATTCTTGTAAGTTTGTTATTTTGATTATTATTAATAAATATATTTTGACATTTAGAAATGGAGCAGATTCTTGAAGCTGTCTATACATTTATGGATTGGGTAGATAACACTGAATTTAATATCAATATTAAGATCACTATGGCTCGTAGGGAAGGTGCAACAGAGGGGGCACGGGGACTGAACTTTAGTGAAGTCTCAGACTTACGCCCAGACATCGCAGACTGATTTGTCATCTGATATAATATCAGTTTTGTAATGACTTACATCATTGCTTTGGAGATTACTATATTTGGAATATAATTTTCCTAATTTATATTATAGCATTTATGTATAATAATCCTTTAAGCATTTTTCTGACAGATTTTTTGGTTACACCAATAGCATAACTGACCATTTTTTTATTACATTTTCTTTCAGTCACACTTTGTACTTTCTACAATTAAATATATATTTGTTTTAAAATATATTTTATTTCTGATTTTGATATATAAAATTCATATTCAATTTTGAATTTAAGAGAGACTTCAGAAATTGTCAGCCAATTACTGTCATTACTTGTTAAATAATTATACACTTCACATAAATAATAAATTTAGAAAGCCATCTCCTTTATATATTTATAATAGACATATTCTTCATTTCAAAAATATTTAATCATTTATTGTAAAAATTTATATACAAGTAATATATTTTCCTTAACATTTGTTATGATGATTCCTCTAGTTCTCGTCATGTCCGTCGAATACCTCATCCTGGTAGAGGCATGAATAGTTCTCGACCACGTAGGTCGCAGATGCAGTTTACTTCAAGTGGCTTATCTTCTCTCTCTCCAAGCAGTCGGGAATCAATGGATCCTATAGCAGGTATAATTTTAAATATAACTTATTTTTCATATATACATGGTGATTTCAAAAAAGTTGTGCCAAAATTTACAGACCTGTAGAGGACAAAATTCCGTGTAAAGTCTGGTTGTGTTTTTTTTATTTGAGGCTTTGTTTAAAAGATATAAGGCATGAAAGTTTTGTGGTTTTGTGTCATCATTTCTGGTTCAGTTAAGAACTATTTTTAAAATCATCTATAAATTTTAACTACTTAAAAACTATCCTAAAAAAATTTAGAGCATTGAGAACAGACTGTTTGTTTATTAAAATAGCAACTGATTATTTAAAATGAAACGTAATTGTTTTACAAACGTAGCAATTTAATGTTCAAAAATGAATGCTACATTTGTAAAACAATTACGTTTCATTTTAAATAATTGGCTACTATTTTAATAAACAGTCTGTTCTCTATGTTCAAAATTTTTTAGGATAGTTTTTAAGAAGTTAAAATTTATAGATGATTTTAAAAATACAAATAAGCAAATTTTAAAAATAGTTTTTGACTGAACTGGAAATGATGACACAAAACTTTCGCACCTTATACCTTTTTAAACAGAGCCTCAAATCAAAAATGCGGCTAGACTTTTTTTACTCAGAATTTTATCCTCTACAGTAGCGGTCTCCAAAGTGTGGTACGCGTACCCCAGGGGGTACGCGAGACGATACCTGGGGTACAGTGAAAACATTTTTTATGTATTGTTTGTAAACTCTACAAGCTGCTAGATCACTGAGTATTAAAACTAAATATCGAAATAAATTAAACTTGGAACCAGACCTTCGTATCGCAGTGTCAGATAACATCAAACCAGCATTTTCAGAAATTATTAAACAAATGCAAGCCCATTCTTCTCATTAAATTTTAATAAGAAAAAAATAAATAAGCATATATGTTCATAATAAAAATAATGATCAATTATAGCTTTTTTGGATATTACATGAGGCCTTATTTCCTCTTTAAAACTCTAATTACAATAGATATCTGCTCAATCAGTTGGGGGTATGCGCCATTTATTTTTCTCAGTCTTAGGGGGTACGCAGTCAAAAACGTTTGGAGACCACTAGTCTACAGCAGTGGTTCTCAACTTTTTTGACCTCACAACCCAACAATATTTTTTGAAATCATACTGTAACTCAATTATTTATTTTAAAATAAAAAAAGGCATTATATCAACATGATAGTGTGTGTATTCGGATTAACTTATAGTACAATGGACTACGATGTATTACTCATACACAACCAAACATACACTTCAATGAAATACAAACTACAATTACTAATTTTAACACACTAAATGAACACATTGACTATTAAAAAAAAAAAAAGGTAATGTACATTATTCTTATTGCTGTTCTGACAACTGACAATTATACATTAGTTCAAAACTAGTAAAACTGGAAAGGAGAATGTGCCGATGAATGCTGGGACAGGCGGAACAAATATGCGCATAGACTTAAGTTAATTTTGACGTTGTGAATGTAACTTAAGCTATTAACGTACCAGAAATTAATACTATTTAGAATCTCATAATTTTCAAAATTAACATGAAAGACATTTTTTTGTCTATTTATTTATTTATATCTTTAATTCGGTATTTTATCAGTTCCTTCATGACCCATTAAAAATTTAATGCAACCCAATCAACCCAAAGGTTGAAAAACGCTGCTCTACAGATATATAAATTTTGGCATAACCTGTTTGAATCACCCTGTATATATTTATATTAAGTGTAAAATACATTTATAAAAAATTTGTATAAGTGCTAATTTGGAATATTTACATATTTTAAATCACCACCTCTAGCATATTGAAAAACTTGGCGTTACTGCCATACATCCTCTCATAAACATTTACTTTTTACTTTTAGTGTCTATTACTATATTTCTTTACATAATGATCATATTTTTTTGCCTAGTTTGTGTACAAGAAGTAGGATAATTAAATGGTGAAATATAAAAATAATCCAATTACAATAGGTTCTCAACTTATCCTGATGCAAATATCAGTAGTTATGTGGATATGCAAGTCTCTCTATTTTTGCTGAATTTCCATAAAACATAAGAAAATTCATTAAGCAATTTACTTTTTGCAAAAGTATAAGTTATAGCCTTAAATTTTCTATTTCTGCATTAAGTATGCTCATAAATTTCATTTGCTAATGCACCCATTTATGTATACTGAATTTAAGTACAGTAATACCTCAATTTACACAAATCCGACTTACATAAATTCGGAGAGCTGTAACTTCTCATCATGCCCCTCATCCAGAGTTCTTTTCATTCCTTAATATTAGGATAAGAATTTATCAAAATCAGGAATATTTTTTTATAGTAAATTTCCAGATTTGTAGTTTTGGTGTGTTATTGACATTATTTATATTTTTGAAAAAATGGAAAGATCCTTTTTATATCTTCTAACATTGTTTTTTATCAAAAGAAAAATGTTTTAAATATAAAATATTTTATAGAATTACTTTCTCAACTGTCTGGAGTGAGACGGACATCCAATCTTGCTCAGTCATCAACTGCATCCACTACCACTACACAACTTCAGCAACTTCAGATGCAGTTACAGTTAGAACGCCAACAAGCTCAGGCAGCTCGTCAACAGTTAGATCGTCTCCCACGGAGACAATCTCAAATTGGAAGTGGAATGGTTACTGGAAACTCAGGTGCCTCTTCTGGTGGAGCAGTTGCTGGTGGTAGTGGTGCTGTTTTATCACATTGCACTATTGTCCTAGAGCCCACGCCTTCTCCTGCAATTTCTTCTACTGCATCATCACAGTTTCTTTTATCCAGGTAATTTTTAGTTATATATTTTTAATCTTTAATTGCATAATGAAAGATAGTAAATTTAGTATTTTTTAAATCTTGTTTTTAGTTTAAATAAATTTTTAAAAGAATCTATATTTTAATATTGCTGCATTTTTATTAAAAAATTAAATTTTAACCTGCAATTGTATTGTCATTAGATGGATCAAAATCTCAAAATATGGAAGTAGCATTTATTATAAATTAATCATTAAATATAAATAGATGTTTTTAATGAAAGTCTTTATAACGAAATATTTTCTTTTTTAATTCCAAAATAAATTTAATAATAGTAGTAATAAATTTTCCACAAGCTTAGGCAAATTTAATTCTGTTTTTCGATATAATTATTCATTTTATATTTTTCTACAGAATATTAATGTTCTATAAAATAGGCACTGAAACTCAATTTAGATTTCTCAAAATTATAGGATTGTTCGGAAAGTAATTTCATTTTTTTTTTATGAAAATGAATGACAATATTTTTATAGTATATAAATATTTTATTCAATTATATATTGACTATTTTGCCAACACATTTTGCCATCTTTCTGGTTGTTGCATTATTCTATGCTCGAAGAACTTTTGATCTTTGCTTGCAAAAAACTGAATCAGGTGATTTTTAACATACTCATTTGAACTAAATGTTTTACCGTTTAAAGAATTCTGTAAAGACCGGAACAAGTAATAATCGGTGGATACCAAATCTGGCAAATATGGTGGGTGCAATAACACATCCCGTCCAAGCTGTAACAGCTTCTGGCAAATCATCAAACTTGTATGAGGTCTGGCATTATCATGGTGAAACACTACACCTTTTCTATTAATTCTGGCCTCTTCTGTTTGATGGAATCACTCAATTTGTCCAATGTGGCTAGTACACTTTTGAATTAATTGTGGAATTGTCTGGTAGAAGTTCAAAAAAAATAATTCCCTTGTGAAATCCCACCAAACAGAGAGCATCACTTTTTTGTTTTATGAATATTTGTTTTTGAAGTGCTTTGAGCTGGCTCATCTCTTCTGCTCCATGATCACTTGCATTCAGCATTGTTGTAAACAATCAATTTTTCATCAACAGTTATGACCCGCTTCAGAAAGGGATCATTTTCTTCGTGTTTGAGCAGCAAATCACAGATGTCAATGTGACAGAGCAAATCTCTCTCTTTGAGAATGTGTGGAACCCAAATATTGAGTTTTGAAATGAAACCAAGTTGTTTCATATGGTCATGAACATCTGAATTTGACAAATTCAATATTGTAGCAATTTCTCGTGGTGTTATTCGGCAATTTGCTTCAATCAGTGCCTATATTTTGTCTTCTTCAGCTTCAACTGGTCTTCCAGTATGTGGTGCATGTTTAATATCAAAATTGTAAGAACGAAATTTTGCAATCCAGTTTTGCACTGGTGTTAACACATCTTCTCCATACACTTCACATAATTTTTTTTCTTGCTTGAAAAGGTAAGAAAAAAGTTGTGCCAAAAATTCCCTTTTTTTGTTTTCCATTTTTGATACAACACCAAAAAAAGCAACAGCATAGAATTAAAAAAAATTTTATAAATATACCTTGAAATATCAGCTGTCAAAATTTGTAATGATGATATGGCTTAGAATGAAATTGGTTGGTAAAAATATAACACCACTTGTGGGGAAAAAACAAAATTATGTTCCAAACAACCCAATAGACTAAAATAGAAATTCTAAAGTAAGATCTTATATCTTGATAAAATTCACATTCTAGAAAGTCTTGGCTATTCATCTGAGTATCAAAATGCGTATTCTCTCAGAAATCTGGGATATTTCTAATTGTTTTGGTGAGTACTCTGCTGAAGTTTATTATGATCAAATTTTTATTGACAGATTCTGCTTTATAAACCAAATAAATGCAAGGGTTAAGACAGTGATCAGACTTGTTACAATTAAAATGCATTTTTCTATAATCAAAATTGCAGACAAATACTTTTGTCATATGACTTCATTGTTGTACAGATAATATTTAGTCATGCTATAAATTAAATCAATCCATTTTTTTAGAGTAAAACAGGCATAATTTCGAACTATCAAAAATTTGGATAATCCAGAAAATGCACATTATTTATTACAGTTTAAAAGCTTAAATACATTTTTATACCATAAAATATATAAATTTCAAAGAATATAAAAAAATTTTATCAAAATTATTAATATAAATTTAAATTCCTATTATTTCAATTTGGAATAATTGGGAAATTTTGTTAGTTTTGAGTTTGTTGTTTGAAAGAAAGCAAAGGAATATTAACAAGTTCACAGTTGCACAGGAAATTTCTCTATTTGGATAATACCATCTCACTTCCAGCAAAATTTTATTAAAGGAAATCATCCTACAGATGAAACTCAGTTTACAAGACCCTGGTTTTTTCAAGTAATTTAAAATGAATATAAGTTTCAAACTTGTGTAATGCATGCCTTGTTAAGGCAATGTAATGCATAAGAATGGAAACAATAAAAGAGACATTACATGAGTGTTTATTTTTTGAAGAACAGTTCCAAATTTTTTTAATTTGAATTTTATTTTGCATCTGAAGTGTATTCTGCAAATTTCAATATCAGTCATCCAGATTTGTCAGACAAAATGGTTTTGACTTTTTGCCCATAAAACCAGAATTGTATCTGGATCAGTCCTCAAAATTTGAGAGGACCAATTGGCTTAGCCATTTGGTTTTTCAAAATCCAGTTTGCCTTTTCAATGTCAACTGGATGACTGTGTGTCTAGCCTTTCTTTACAACCTCAAGTTTTGAATTCAATTTCAGATATCCATATTTTCTCAGGTGAGGATCATGACTCATTGAATTAAATCCTTCAACTGGTTTTTCACCTTACTATGAGTATGAGTGGCTCATGATTGATATTGATATGATAGACAATAGGATGGTTAAATTAGTTTTTCTTAGGCTGACTTATTGCACGTGAAATATATTGACTCTAAAAGTTGCCACTGCCAAAATCAATCAGAAGGTTGGGATTCAAAGACCACGCCTGAACTCTTCCTGAAAATCTGGTACTGTGAGACCTGGATTTGACCCCAACCTCAAAGTAGTAAGAAAGTGCTTTATTATGCATTCATCTAGCAATGGCATAGGATGGTAAGCAGTATAAAATGATAAGAGCATATTATATATCAATGAATTTTGATAATGTTCTGAATAAATTATTGTGACGGTTATTTTTATGCAAAGAATATTCTATTGAATTAACTAAACAATATCCAGTATCAATTTTTATTAGGCAATTTTTTTTTCTAATTTTTATGCTGCTTTCCCAATAAGAGATTATTAAATGATGGGGCTATTCCATTGCCTATTGTGGGCTACCACACTGACTAGTTGGGACTATTATGGGGTATCACACTGATTATTGGCCAATCTAGGCCAACAATCTTCATGTTGAAGTATGAAAAATATGGGATCTAGAATTGAACCTGTAACCTTCAGGTTGTAAAAGATAACTTTTAATATGCGGTGTGCTTGTTTCTATGCCATTGTTGATATATTTATTATGGAAAATTGCCATTTTTTTTTCTTTAATAAAATTTGGTCTTTAGATTTTTTTATGAAAATTATTGATGCAAATTACATCAATAATTTTGTTGTCATCTATTTAAATAGATGATTTATCGGGATGTTTCAATATAAATTGGTGACATTTTTGAGGCTCAAGAATGCATTATAAATTTTTCCCATTTAAATCAGTAGTTAATTTACTCCTTGATTTATGAGAATTTTATTAACAAAGCATTTTCTAGGGGTACTTTATCTTTGTAAAGTGAAATTCACCTGTGTGTTAGTTTTTCTTATATTTAAACTGAAATACAAAATATGATTTTATATAATTTATTTTTGTTTTTGTGTGAATTACAAACCGAATAAAACAGTATTTTTAAATATGAAAAAACAAAGTATTTCTAAATTTTCATAAATAAAAAAATAATAATCATTTGACAGAACGATTAATTGAATAAAGAAAACATAGAATTTACATTGATGCATTCAGAGATCAGAGATTAAATACTTGTTTTGAAAACAGTATTGATGTAATTATCATGTTTTCAATCACTGTCTAGTAGATAGAAAGTTAAACATTCCAAATTAATTTATACTAATTTTTTTTAAGAAAATACAAAAGGACAAAAATGGGTTTATAAACAGATTACTTTTGCAAGCTCTAAAATTTTATTCATAAATATTCAAATTCAAAAATATTTTCTTTTTGCAAATAAATTGAATCTTGTTTCAACATTAATACATAAAATTATCTTGAGGTATAGTCAACCTCTGGGAAGTTGAGCTCTGAACCACAAAGTCTATTCTTAAAACCGGGGAGAGGTTGAAAATCGAATGTGCTACTTTTTACCGATTAATGGCTAGAGTAATACAATAAAATAACTACAGTTTAATTTAAATATGTTTTCAAACAATAAAAAGTGAAATCCTATCAATATGAGCACATAAAGTATATAATCACTAAAATTAATTTAAGTAGATATCACTTAAATTACCTTGTTTTTCTATAAATAATTATGCATTCTTATAGTATAGCCTTAAAATATATACAGTATTTTAAAACTTTTTGTGATTCATTTATTTAATATAATCGTAAAAAATTTCAAAATTTTATTTAAGCCATAGTTATTTTATTGTATGATTCTAACTGTTAACAGGCATAAAGTAGCGCATATGATTTTCAACCTCTTTTTTTTAAGAATAAACTTTGTGGCACAGAGCTCAACTTCTCAGAGATTGACTATACAGGTAATTGAGTTAATCTCCTACATCAACATTTCCCAAACTTTTTCTATGACAGAACACTTGACAAATTCTGAAATTTTTACAGAACACCTTGGTTATTTTATAGTTTAGGTAGATATTAATAATTAATAAATTAAGCAAGTAAGTATAACAGTTAAGAAAACAAAGCAAACACTTTTATCAAATTGTAATTATGTAAAATAAAATACATGAAAATAGTAAAATTAGTGAGTCCACTTTCAACTTGGCCCCACGTATTCAAAATCATATATGTGGCTTATATTAATTTTCATAATTTTTCATGAAACACTTTTGACCTTCCGTGGAACATAGTTTGGGAAACACTGTCCCAGATATTGTACATATTCTAAAAGCAATAATTTCCAATTATGTATGTTAATAAGAATTTTCCATTTACATATTAGCTCATTCGGTGGAACATAGTTTGGGAAACACTGTCCTAGATATTGTACATATTCTAGCAATAATTTCCAATTATGTATGTTAATAAGAATTTTCCATTTACATATTAGCTCATTATCATCATCAATCTCAGTTCAGTTTAAATTTTTTATGAAACTGTTTTGATAATTTAATTTCTTTTCAGAATGTTTCAGTTAAAAAATAACTTTAATATTGTTAATTTTAAAATTTTCAAAAATGTTGATGAATTCTAAAAATAGTTTTATAACCTAATCTTAAATAATCTTGTAATTTCAGTTTCATTTTTGATTTTCATAGTGTTTAACAAAACTGAAATTTATTAGTTTCTAATTACGCCCTTTTTAACAATGAATAATTAGAAACTAATAAATTTAATTAACAATAGTTTTTTCAAATCTATGGAATACTTTACAATAAAGTTAAGACAATTGTTTTTAATGAACTTCTTATTCATTTCATTTTTGATTAAAAATTCAGCATTCAATAATGTAAAAAATATAATTAATTTAAAATGTAGCTAAGGTTTAATTAGCAGCAATAAAATCTTGAAGACTAACTATTCTATTACTTTTATATTAAAAATTATTTAAAGTAATGTGTGTCAAATCTATTAAAAATCTGAGTAATGAAATGTAAAAATATTTATAATTTTTGAATAAGTTATGGAAATATATTTAATCTTTTTTTAGATGCATGGACCCATCTCTCTCTGAAAGTGAACAACAGAATCTTGAAATAGAAAGTGCTGATCGTAGTTTATTTGTTCAAGAATTATTACTAACTTCATTAGCTGAACAATTTGCAAATAATCCAGATTGGGATATTATTGGAAAGAAATTAGGTCTTCATTTAAGTAATGAACCCAATGAATTTTCGTATTTGCAAGCAGCTGCTATTGCTGGTGTAAATCCAGATGATTCTGTAGATGAAATTTCAAATTCAGTTATACAGGATACTGTTCAAAGCAGTAGTATTACACAGCCGAACCAATCAATATCTTCACAACTGCATCAAGCACTGGGTCAGTCGTCTCAGATCAACCAGCCTTTAAGGTCTTCAGGCACATCACGCAGGTCTCCAAATCTGGGATCTTCCTCTTTAAGACAATCCAGTCGAAGAGGAGGAGGTGGTGGTGGTGGTGGTACAAATTTGCAAATGAGTGGAAATTCTCAGTCATATAGGATGGGTACTCCTAGCCACCTACAACAAATGCCGACTAGAGATGGACTAAGCAGTAATCGTAACAGATCTACTACTGGAAGAGAGAGCGGTACTTCACCATCTTCTGCTCGCAGAAAAGTTGTAAGACAAGTAGATGATAGGAATAAATCTAGTGAACCTCCTCCACCACATTGATACGCTTCTAATTTGAGGATAAAAGGATATTTCTTAATGTTTCAAACACTGTATGTGTTCTAGTATCACAATTTAGTCACTTCATTTTCTGTCCAATTTGTTTCTCTTTTATGCATAGAAATGATCAGTTCAGACATTCTAGTTAAAATATGAAACTTTAATTATGTCAGGTTTGTGGTCATTTGACAGCCACTGGTGATGTGATTTATTTTTCCCCCCCTCCCTTCCTCCTAATTGAATTGACACAGGCTCCCACATATATATAACTTTATATGGATTATAGTAGTCCTGTTAATCCTGTTTAAAAACAGTGGCCTCTTCAGCAGAATAATTTTATTATTTCTTTTGAAATTTATATTTAATGCCAATCTTGTTGATACAAATAAAAAAAATTTCAATAATTCCTACTGTTTGAATATGTGTAGAATTGCATATGAATTGTAAAAGCCTGTACATAGTCTTTGTATGCAAGAATATGTGAAATGTTCCTTAGGAAACAAATTGCAAAACAATGAATGATTGTGTGCATGGCATAATCAAATAACGAAGATTGATGCATCATACTGCTTGAAATGCTGATATTACTTTAGAACATTATATATAAAAATTGAAATCGGCTTATATCAATTTAATTTTGTTTCATATTCATTTATAGAATGTTATTAATAAGTGAACTTTTTCTTATTTCTCTAGGTTTGTTATTTAAAGGTAGTTAAAAATACAATAATTAGTGATTTGTAATGTAAAATAATTACTTTAAAAAATTTTAATTTCTCATAATTTGTAAATCATGAGAAAATGATTCCACAGATTATATATTGTTCCCAGTAAACATTTTAAGTTTATAAAGATGTATTAATAATTGAAACATATCAGTAATTGCATTGAAAGAATAACATTGACTTTAGAATATGAAAGTGCAATATCAATTCATTAATTGTTCACACTATCGAGAATAAATCTCTGTATTAAAAATGTTAAATGAAAATATTTCAGTAATTGAAATGATCTGAAGGACTTAATTCTGCTATATATTGTCTAAAGAGAGAGTTCCTTTAATAAGATTACGAATTTCATAAAATATGATTTCATTTTAAGTAAACTTTTCTTTGTTAATTGTATTACTACCAGCAACACTTATTTCATTGTGATCTTTTTTTTTAATAATTTTATTGTTAACATTTATTTTTCAGTTCAAATCATGGCTACTTGGTGTATTTTTTCAGATTTAATAATGCAGTATGCAAAGATTTATCAAACAAGGAAATATGGAAAAGTTCAAAGAAAACTTTTTGTGGTATATAATAATTATACAGTTGTATTTAGAATGTTCATCACTAACAAGTCATGTAATCTGTATATATCAAAGAAAGGTTTATTGTAAAGAGTTAAATTAACAATGCATATTTGTTTTGAGTATCTGCCCAATTCTCACTAATTTAAATAATTACCCAATATCAAGAAATAATAATTTGCATGTATTACCTTGACCAAGTTTCACATTTTTATAGAAGCATCTAGTCTTTCTCCCAATTACCCGAAAATCTCTTACAGTTAACTACAAAATGTGAAAATTTTGATTCTTATATATAGAATTTAAAAAAAAAAAAATGTTCTAATTATGAAATAGTTGCGTGGTTAAAATTCCAAAGAAACTCTATTAAACATTTCCTGTAAGGATTTTCTAATATTATAATGAAGTATTTTGTATTTGTATAATGAGTAAAAATGTTCTTTGTTTAAGTAATTTAATTTTAACCCAGAAATTATATGGGTTTGTAAATAAACTGAATGTTTTTCCACGTGATTATTCTTAATTAAAAAAAAAAAAAGCATAATGTACAAATACTAGATATAATATTTGGGTTTGTTTTGAAAATTGGAAGGTAATACATGTACAAAGTGTTTGCCCACAAACGTCATTCACTGATTTTATTTTTTTTTTTGTGAATTGGCATATTCAAGCAGTGTGAAGACAAATTTTTCGCTTCAAAAATAAGTCTGTATGTTGTACGGAGTGCTATTGTGTATGCTTCAAGAAAGGAATAAAAATGATTTGAAACACTGGTGTTAACTAGTGTGAATTTAAACAAAAAGTTTGTTCTACGACCTCATATAGTATACGCGCGCGTGCGCGCATGTGTTAAATATATATAGCTGCACCGCTGTAATGGCAATTAAAAATATATTATCTTCGAATGAATAACTAGAAACGCATTAAGAGGAGGAAGAAATACTTCAGCACAACCATCAATGCACAAAAAAACGGTGGGGGAATGGTTTGGATAATGTTCTACTCTATGTGTATAGGCTTTTGTAAAGTATGCACATGCACGATGTATCTGTACCTATTTTTTTAAATTACTTTGGCGCATAGACAGTTTATTGAACGCCATCAAGCAGAGTTCCAGCATTGATTTTTACAAAACAGCAGTGTGCGCGTGTGTATACATAGATACAAAAGAATTCTGTTTAACGGAAAAATGTTAAATTTTATTTAGTTTTCAACAAACAATTCAAACTTCCATTGAGAAAAGTGGATGATAATCTATATAATAAAATACTGTCTGTAAGGAATGTCAATGTTATCCTATGAAGTTTAGGCTTACTCAGCAGTCATAACTACAACTTGAAATTATTTCATTTGTTATCAGTAGTAGTAACAAATGAACATCTGAAATTGTAATTACAAAATTTTCATTGCACATAACTGTTAAAATTGTTACACACACAAATATCTAAATTATTTAATAGAAAAACAACAATTAGATAATGTTATTTTTGAAAATATTAATCTACAAGAAATACGTTTAGTGAGCTTTATTAAGAACAAAATGAATTTCATCTAATTTATGCCCAATCGCTAAGTATATTTGATAAATTTGCTAGGCGTTCTTGTATTGTTGCTCTTATAGTTTTTGATTAACTTCAATTTGGAAAAGAAACGTTGGCCAGAGAGTTAAAACGATCTTAAGTACGTTATGTGGCTGTGAAGCAAATGCTTTTATATGTGGCCTTACGATAAAGTTTCATGTTATAAGCATGTCCGTCAATATCGGATTCTTGCGCATCAATTTCAGATGATCTTTGAGTGATTCTAATATTCAGTAAAGGTGGGTCTCAGGCGTAAAACGCGAAATCAGTACGCTGACGTTAATGCGTCGAGCGTAGCGTACGACGCAACGTAAATAAACGACGACGTTTAGCTATTGGCTAATTACTGTGACATCATTTGAAGTTAGCTAAAACGCGAAATCAGTACGCTGACGTAAATGCGTCGAGCGTAGCGTACGACACAGCGCAGCGTAAATAGACGACGACGTTTAGCTATTGGCTAATTACTGTGACATCATTTGAAGTTAGCTGATTCGACATGGATAGCGAAAACTGTTTTATTTATCGATGGTTTCATTTATAAATTTATTAGATGTCATGGTTCGCAGTCGCAAAATTCAAAATCTATCAAGATCTGTATGGATGAGTGATATATATCGTTTCAGAGAGCAACAATCAGCTCATATCCCGAATTCGGGTATATGACAGGGACGAATGGCCAACATACTGTTGGTGCAGCGCATAAAGTTGAAAAAAAGTCATCTCCAGCGTAACGACGCAGCGTCTAGCAATATACGGGAAGTGACATCATCGTTGCCGAAATATTTATGCCTGAGATAGTCTTTACTCTTCGGCATGGATAAAAGGCTGGGTCTCACAGCAGTGGCGTAGCTGAAAACTGCGAGGCCTCCCCGCAAAAGGGTCGATGGGGCCCTCTCTTTTTAATTTATCAATATAATTTATAGTTTTTCCTAGTTAAAACCCGAAGTGGCAAACAGTTAAAATAAAAGACTTCATTTCTCATGTATTCCCGCTCAGAATTCCATATTTTCCAGCAGATATTTCTTTCTTTAGAGAATCAGCCAGGATAAACAAATCTCATTAAGGAAGGCTGCAATCTGCGCCAATGGAAGTACATAGAGCTAAATCCGCTTTAAATGCACGAAGCATTGTGTAT
>AYEL01054391.1:0-12745 GCA_000484575.1 Olivierus martensii
CGAGCTACGATCAAACGTCTTAAGAAAACAAGATGGCTACTAGAAACGAAAGCTGCTTATGGGAAACAGATTACTACGTAATATTATTATTCAATATAGTTCTATATTTTAAAATAATAACATATCCTTTATTATTTAAATGATTTTGGAAATATTAATACTAGTCAATGTCTTGAAAAATTATAAAACTTTGTGTATTTTTTCTTGAATGTAAATCAACTAACTGAGAGGCGCTGTGGTACTGAAATTTCCTTGTTCCAAGTTACAAATATTTATAGTTACTAACAAAATTTAAAAATGAATTGTTTATAACTAGAAGGGCACTTATACTAATAATTTAAATATTCAGTTATTGCAATCATCACTTATTAATTAATTTTTAATGTTAAAAATGTTAAATAATAATATGAAAAACAAATATACTCTCATAGATTTAGTTAATTTTAGAGACTATAGAATTAGAATAGAGAATAAAGTTCAGAAAATAATAGGGGCAGTTATATCTTTGAAGAATTTTGGAAAGATTTAAATCATCCATAAGGATTTAGCAAACATTGTTTTTGAAAAAAAATGTAATAATTTAATTTTTGAGCCTTTACATGGTAAATTAAAACCTGCAATTTCAAATTCCTGATTATATCATTGGTAGAAAAAGATAGTTCTTAGTTTACAAGATAGTTTACAAGATATATAGATAGTTCTTAGTTTACAAGTACTTGATTTATAAGTTCCCACATTTATTAGTAAAATTATTAGTATTTACAAATATGAAATATCAAAAAGATCAAAAATATGAACATTAATTAAATGCAATAAATAAATTTCTAAATATTCTTAAAAAAGCATTTAAATCCACAACATAGCTATACAATACAGTATAATTGATTCTGTAGCAGAAATTCTGTTATCTGCTTCAAAATTGGAAAATTCTAAATGGCAAGAGAAGTGGAAATAGTGCATCCTCTAGTTTTATCAGTATATTATGTAAATAATTTCTATTCCAAAATTATGCCCAAGATAGTAGTACATCTTCATTAAAGCTTATCTACTTATTTGCTAATAATAGTGAAGAATAAAAGTTTTTTAGCATTAATATGACAAATAATTTCTTTATTATTATAATTTGCTTGATTTTAAAGGCTATATTTTCATTTCTTTAGATAAATAAGTCAATGTTTAATCATATACTATTGACTTTGTCAATCTTTATTTAATTTTATTATGGTCAAATTGCATTGCTGAGAATAGAACTCAAAGTTTTAACATTATGTCTATGAGAAATTTATTCTTGGCATACAAGTTCTTACTTAACAAGCTCATTCCAGGAATGAGTTAACTCATAAATTACAGGAACTATCTGTAATTTTATGCTGAATATAAAGATATTAAGCATACTGTATAGATTATATTATATAATATATGTAATAAAAGTAAACAACAAGCCAAATAAATAAGATAAATCGTTTATTCAAAAATGTTTTCGGCTATCCATGTAACCTGCCTCAGTTTTTACCTGTTGACCTATAGAGAAACGAATTAAAGAACATATTAATGGGATCTGTAAAGAGGAAGTGGACACGGCTTTGGCGCAGAGGGCTTTGGAGCATGACCTCACTATTTTGTGGAACAAAATACAAATTTTAAAAATTGCTAGTGGGATCAGAGAGGGCAAAATGTTGGAGACCCTAACTATTCGCTCCGTAGGAAAGGTCAAGCATGAGATAAACTGTAGCGATTCGCTTGTCCTACCCCCAGCTTGGGCATGGCTGGCTGGGTAGTTTAAATAGGTGTGACCCTGAGCCAAATAGAAATCTTTGTTTTAATATTGTTTATATGTAATATATTGTATTATATTTTTGTAGGGAAATTATAGTCTGGCATCATGTTATTAGATTCTTGTGAATAATATTTACTCTTTTAATATTTAAACTCTCTGCCTACTTTAATATTGTTAATATGTACTGTAATGTATTTTATTTTTTATAGCTTATGAAAATTATGTCTGACAACATGGTATTAGACTCTTGTGGATGATAATTGATCATTTATGATTTTTAACCTTTTCTATTAAAGAAATTTTATAGATTTTTGATTTTAATATTATTATTAGATTTTAATGTATTAGTATTAATTTGTATTTACCTTTGAGACTTGTTAATATATGATGGATGTATAATTATTTAGTTTTTAATATTTTGTAATTTTAGTTAATATGGGTCTTTTACTCACAAGTCAGTTATAATATTTATCAATAACTTCGTTAATCTGCGCAATATTTATGAAAAGAATGTTTATTGTTAAATGTTTATTGCAATACTTGACTTGAAATGTTATTCTGTAAGAATAGATTGATAGCTGCAATGATCTAAGATATTTGTTTTTGTTAAAGGGCTTATGGGTGGGTTGGGTGTAAACTATATGCTTTCTTTAACGTGGATGTTTTTTGAGTAGTTCAAGGTTAAGTAACTATTTTGTTTAAGATTGTCATTATATTTAGTATTATATTATTATTGCTATCTATATCTAAAATATCGAGTTTGACGATAATAATTGTAATAATGTTGTTTTTGGAAATGGCTTGTCAGGTTTTCTCATTAATGTGTTTGGAAGGATAACCTTCCACCTGCAGTTTTGTTGATGTTAGGAACTGGTCACTGATTGGTTCCCCAATTTAGTCCGATGAGAAAGGAGGAGAGAAGCTTCTCTGGTCTGTATTACAACTGAGGCAGGCTACGTGGATACCAAAAATGTTTTTGAATAAACGATTTATCTTACTTATTTGGCTTGTTGTTTACTTTTATTTAATATCTAAAATAAGAAGTTTTTCAGTATAATATATGTGAGTAATTGAATCAATTAAAAATTTCTCATTTCAGATATTTGATATAAATGCCCAATTATAATATATAAACTTTTGGTGGAAGCTTTGTAATCTTGAAATATTGTAATCATAAGTTAAATAACTATATAATTTTATATTACATATGTTGATAAACAATTTTGATATTATATTTAAAATTCTTGTATAGTTTTTGAGATTTTCTAAATTTTAGAAACAAAATGATATGTTTATATGTATAAAAGTTCATTACTCTGATGTTTGTAATGTGAGGAATACTTATTTTATTAATTTTAAATACTATAGAAAAATACATAACAAAAGTTTATTGATCAGTACATATTCTTGCTGAATATATCATCAAATAACAATTATTCATATTTGAATGCTTTTTAAGATAGAGTTATTATGAATAATGACTTTAAAATAGTTGAATAATATCTTAAAAGTAAAAATTTATTTGATATTAATATTTTAAACATTGCTAATGAAATTAGCATGATCAAAATAAAAATAGAATATCTTCCATTGAAATCAAACATCTCATATAAATATTTTAAATTATAATGATTTGAATTTTATTTTTTATTTTTTGGAAATTTTCAGGTCCATGGTTTGATATGTATCTTAAATCTAGATTACCATTAGTTTTGAATTTTAATCCATTTCTTGGTTTCAAAAATGATCCAAAACCAGCTTATAATAATCAGGTTAGTAGTTTTAAATATTTAAAATACAGTATATTAATCAATTCTAATTTTTCAAATATTTCCTAGTATATAAATTGAAATAGCTAATGAGAAATTTCAAAACATTTTTTTAATTAAATTGTTGTCATTAAACTATAGTAAAATTTAGTTATAAATGACTTAATTTTTAGTAATACATTTTTTTGATGATATAAAATTATCATATACATAGTTTAATCTTCAGAAATTCCCCATATAGATGATATTTTAACAATCTTTCTTATCAAGAGGCACAGCATTGATTTTAAGTAAAATACAGTAGTTGCTCTTATCATTATGGTAAAAAGTCAACTCATTGTAACTTTTTCTGTAAATTAGATATTGTTAATCTGACAATTTTATGTAAGAAAAATATTCAATAGGACACCAACTATCCAATTTGAATCTTCAAATCCAATTAATAAAAATTTAAAAAATTTTCAAAAAGCATTCTGTTTCTTCTTTTCCTCCTCCACAGATATCTCTATTGACAGGCTAATTGCAATAATGGAGAAAACTAAATCCAATTCAACCATGATGATCCTACTTATTTATATTACTTATCAAATATGTATTATATTTCTGCAATTCCTAATAGTTCTGCTCAATTAACTAATACTCAATGATTATCAGATTATTATTTCTAGTAATCAGCCAACTTTCTGTTCCTATCATTTGAAGGAAAATTTTTTTACTATGTAATAATTTTGGTTCACTTCATGTCTTTTAAGCCATTATTTGAATAATACTTTTGTGGAGATTTGTAATAGAAGAAATTTTTTTTATAAATTTCTTTGGCATTTCCTAGTGAAGATATCATTTAATATAAGTAAAGACAGAAAAATTACACAAACTTTTCCCTATACAGGTGATCTTTGAGTTATGAACTTAATATATATGTAAGTTTTATTGAACTCAGATACTATTATTTGGCCCCTAAAGTATTGAAATCACTTCATATATTGTATTTTGTAATATATTGCATAATTGGATCAATTAGAAGTTTCTTATTTCACAGATTTGAATAAAAATTTCAGGTTATATATCAAGAATTTTTTTGGTATAATCTCTTCCATATTGAAATACTGTTGTAATATGTTAACTGTGTAATTTTGCATTTTATATTGGTTGCTAGATCATTCTGCTGTTATAATGTTTAAAATTTTTGAAGATTTTTTGAAATTTGAAAATAAAATTTCATGTTAGTAAGTATGAATGTTTGTAATTCAAGTACCTGAACATATAATATATATTGCTTCTTGAAAATATTTTTGCTGTTATTTATAAACCACTTCTTAATTATCTTTTATAATACTTCATACTTTAAAATATATTAATCTTGCATGTTCTTCTATAGGCCTAATTATACTTTTTTGTATAAATTGGATAGTCTCTTGTATGTATAATTATCTAAACTCAGGTCTGGCTCTAGATACGATCGAGCGGATATTTTAGGGGCGCCAAAGGACACTGGTGCATTTTGTGTTTTATTGTTGTTGTTATAATTGTAGTAAGACACAATTATTTTTTACACATAATTTAAATGGCAAGCGGACTGGTGGCAGCTGCCCAATGCCCTCAACTGGAGGGCAATGATTCATGCAACAATGTAATAAATGGTAACTAGGAGAAGGCAACAATGTAATAAACAATATAATCAATGGTAAAAAAAATATATAGGTTCAAAAAATTTATTATACAAAATAATCGGTACACAATAAGTCGGTAGACTGCAGATAAAACAATAACAGAAAAATAACAATATTTAAGTAAGTGTTTACATTTCAACAAGTACAGAACAATTATGAGCTTATTGTGAGTTGATCAAGCAACGAAGTGTGTACTGTTTGCGGTTTTATGTGATGTACAGTCAATTCTCGTTTTTCGCAGATTCCATATTTGTGTATTCGACTATTCGCAGAAATTTATTTGTAACCACAAAATTGATTTTCGCAGAGCTTTCACGCTTATTCACAGACTCCCACTGAGCAGAAAAATACTGTTATCATTGTAAACTCTCTCTCTCTCTCTAATAAAGGAAGTTGTTTGTTATCAAATGTAGATTCTGTGTCATTCTGCCAATTAAAGTTTCATTATCTATCCTTGCTCACTCTACAGATTGCAGGTAGCAAAGAAGAATGTGACCCTATGCTTGAACACAGCCTCAAATTTAGGTGCCTAACTTCCTGCACATTTGCTTCTTACGCCAAGATTTTAGAAGATTTGAGGCAGAAAATGACACAGACAAGGCTGATGCAGTTTTTCAACGTAGTTCAGAAAGACAATATGTCAGCTGCCACATCAAACATCCTGCAACATGAAACAACTATCCATCAAAAATAAGATTTTATTTACTACATAGTTAGTGTAAAAATTAAATAAAGATTACTGCAATTATAATACTATATATAGTATTATACACAGCATATACTGTAATTATTTGTAAGTACTGTAATACACATTAAATAAGGTGTCTTTAAACAGAAAACACAACACATAAAGCAAGGATGAAAATGTTGAGGAGAAAGGTTCATAGGAACCTAATTCTATATTTCCCATAGGCACAATGGCTCAGTATTTGCTAATTCAATATTCGCGAGGAATTTACAGAGTTCAAATAAAAAGCACACTTAGCAGTAAAACATAAACACACAAATTTTAATCAAAACAAAAACGTTTTCAGTATTCAAGATACCCTTCTCAGTTAACAGAATATAGAACAAAAGAACCACAAATAATTTAAAAAATTCACATAGAACAGAAAGTATCTTTTAAAATAATTAATATCAAATAACTAAACATTATAAATATTTAAACATTTAAAATAAAAGCGTTCTATATTAAAATAGCTAGTGAAATGAGGGAGGAAGCATTAATTCAAACTTTACCCGCTGTAAATCAAACATTTTTTCTTATAGCATATTTCCATGCTGAACTTAACTCATCTGCTTGTCTAATATTAATAATGTTATTGTTTTTGTTAGACTTTATAATCTCAATCTTTTCTCTTACGGAAAGATCTTTTCGATCAGGAACGCTTCTAACTACTTTGGCTTCCTGCCATAAAATGTTGACATCTTTCTCATAAGCCCTTTGGGTAGGGTAGTAACTAGATTGCCTTTACAAACATTATCTTTGTGTTCAATTAATCTGTCTTTGAAGTTCCTGGCAATAGCCCCTATATAAAGTTCCAGACAGTTATCTTCAATATTTTGTAACGGAATCTTATAAACACCCGACCTGTAATCATTATCTCTTTTATCCTTATCATTATGCAGCAAGCTAAATACCGTGGGTGGCCTTTTAAATGTACATGATTTATCAGAAGATCTAAGAGTTTGTTTAATGGCCCTACTATTATGAAGCCTGAACAGTACTGGAAACTTAAAAGATGTTACTAAATCTAGCTGATTCGATACTGAAACCCCTTGTTGGTTACTAGCGGAGGCTTTATTTTATGGGAGGAAGCCAAAGTAGTAAGAAGCGTTCCTGATCGAAAAGATCTTTCAGCATGGAAATATGCTATAAGAAAAAATGTTTGATTTATAGCAGGTAAAGTTTGAATTAATGCTTCCTCCCTCGTTTCACTAACTATTTTAATATAGAACGCTTTTATTTTAAATATTTAAATATTTATAATGTTTAGTTATTTGATGTTAATTATTTTAAAAGATACTTTCTGTTCTATGAATTTTTAAAATTATTTGTGGTTCTTTTGTTCTATATTCTGTTAACTGAGGAGGGTATCTTGAATACCGAAAATGTTTTTGTTTTGATTAAAATTTGTGTGTTTATGCTTTACTACTAAGTGTGCTTTTTATTTGAACTTTTGCTATTAGAAGATTAAGCAGTTTTTTAGATATTTTATTTATGTTGATTGGAATTTACAGAATGTAACTACCGTGAATAACAAGAATCGATTGTATGTTGTGTTGGTTTTGTTAAAATTACATATATTGACTTCTCCAGAATTCAAATATCATTGGTATTATTTCTGTAATAGTAAGTATAAATAATCCTCATATAACACGGTTTCTTACAACATGGTATTTATTTAACACATTTAGGGTCGGTTGCACTGGTTATTCTGCAGGTTAAAATAGGCTTTAATCTGCAGATTTAGCTTGCTCTGTTGCACGATGTCAAATCTCTAGGATAAACTACCAGCTAATTTAACCAGCTGATTTTGGGCCAGTTAATATTTATTCTATAGATTATCTGGCAAAACAATATGGCAGACTATAGCAGTTCCGAATTTGAAGCTGAAAATAATCTTGATTTAGTTTATTTGGATTACATTTACCTCAATCCAGAACGTATATTTCTGAAAAAGATAGATCCATTTACCCTTCCTTCACCATGATAACTTTCATGTGAGATTTAGGTTAATTAAAGGAAATCAACAGTTTTATGGTTAATGTCAAAGATAAGTGAAATATGCACTTTATAAATCAAAAAGACTATTATTTTATTTTAAATTTATAAAATAAATTATTATTAACATATTATATATACACTATATTTGTGTGTATTATAAATATAAATATTGATTTACAACAGTAAATTATAAACCAGAAATACAAACTTATATATTGAGATTTACATTAGATTTATTATTACAAAGTATTTGGGTATTGTGCTAGTTTATGCTTAATCATACATATACAGTATTTGCTGAATATTTTAAAAATAATGAACTAAAAGCTGAAATGCCAGTATTCAAAAAAAGTAAATAACTTAATCGGCACCTTCATGTTCAAACGAGTTGCTATAGTAAAGAGCATGCGCAGTAACTATCTTCACACTCACTGGCTGATGGCTAACTTTTGCCTCATGCAATACTCTGTACTTAATTTCTAGATTTTCGAATGGGTTAGAGTTATTCTACAAATAATATTCTGCAGATAAAATTCAAATTTGTGCAATTGACCCTTAGAAAATTACATTTACTCTCCTACAATATAAAACATTTTCATTCATTTTTGTCAAATAATATTCTGCAGATAAAATTCAAATTTGTGCAACTGACCCTTAGAAAATTACATTTACTCTCCTACAATATAAAACATTTTCATTCATTTTTGTAAATCCACACTAAGTACACAGAATACACACAAAATGCAATCATTGGGAAATATTTTACTAAAATTAGTCATAAATGCAATTATGCTAGTTTGTCAGTGAGAGGGACAATATGCAGTGTATTTTTGATTTTGAATTGAAATTGAATTAATTGTCGACTATTGAATATTTTGTATTCCAAATGTTCCATTCTTGGTTATTCTTCAATAGAGGAATGTGAAAAAGCAAAACAAACTTTTATTCATAATTTTTTGGGGTATGTGCATCGATAGGTATGTGTTAAAGAATGATTGTTTTGTAGCGGGTTAGATTACAAATTTTGTAAAGTGAGCGAAGTTACACAAATTTTAAATGCAGAAAAAAATGTTCAAAAAGTGAAGTTAATATTGTTAAAAGGAAAAACATTCTCACTTTAACTGAATAACATAAAAAAGATATACTGTAATAATTAAATAAATGTTACATATTCTATATACTTTTTTTTTCTTTTTGTTTTACATATATTGTTTTTTTGATGGTCTTATGTATATATTTTTCTTTATGTTTCGTGTTATTAATATTATTAATAAAAATTAAGTTTCTTATGTGGAATTAAAGAAAATTATTTGGTTTTAATTGGTTTTGGAAAGTAACTCTAGGTTTTGTATTGGCTCCAGGTCTCATATAACATGGTTTCACATTAAATAATGTTTCAATGTAAGTTTTATAAAGTATTGTTTTGAAAACAAAGTTTTGGTAAAGTGTGATATTTTTATGAATTTATTTATTTTTCAAAACTGATGACTTGAGGGGGTGCAAAATAATTTTCGCTCAGGGTGCCAAAAGCTCTAGAGCCAGCACTGTCTGAACTGTTTAATTAACTAAATCAACCTGAGCCCAATTAGTTTGAATAGTGAATGGTCTACTGTATTTTTGAAAGGAATCTCTTTGAAATTACTATATACTATATATAGTAAAATCCAAAAAATAAATACACATTTTTATTAAATCTTTTCACTTTTAAAATAAATACAAGAAAACATAATCTGCAATAATTAAAATCAGATCAAATAATAACTAATATCACTGATGGTTTTTAAGTAAGACACTTTTTACATTGAACATAGGTTGTAAAGAATTATTGAGAAGATTTGCTCTTGATTATTGGATGATTTTTAAAAATCAGAAGATTTATGCAGTCATTAAACAAGACAAACTTTTCGAAAACTGCTTAAATCTCTATTAAACATAGTTCATAAGAATAAAGCACAACTAGCTGTGAGGTGAAGAAAGTGTGGTATAGACTGCTAGTTGTGCTTTATTCTTATGAACTATATTTATGCAGTCTTTTATATAGTCTAATTTTAATTATGTAATTGTATAACTCTTACATTTATTATCTTATGTATTATTTTACTTTTATTCTATTTATTATTTTCTTTTTATGAATGATATTACAGTGAAATCTGTTAAAATGACCACCTTGATACAGTGACCACCTGGCTAAAGAGACCAAATTTCAAAAACCGGTTTGTTTCCCATAGGATGTAATGCTGTTTTTGTTCTGTATAGTGACCACTTGTCTAATATGTATATTGACCACTCACTTAGTTAATTTTAAAAAATTTTAACCCTCCTAAAGTGACCAAAAAGATATAATTTCATAGAGGAATTAATGTATTTTCCTTAGAATTTTTTCCATTAGAAAATAGTAAAATTCTAAGGATTAGTAATTGCATTAGAATTTTTCTGTTATGATAAAATAATCTGTTAAATCAGTATATTAAAAAGTAAATGTAATACTATTGTATATGTAACTTTACACAGTATTTTAATTTATGTTTGACTATGTTAAATGCACATATACATGTTGGTATTAATTGTAATACAGTATATATGTGCTATATGATTGTTCGTCAGAAGGTGATATGTGCTATATGATCATTATCTCGACTTTGCAAGTCGACAATTTTAATTAATATAAATTTGTAGTTTGGATTAATCTGCTGTTTTCTTTTGGAGGAAGGGGGAGAGTCTGTATAGTGACTACCTGTGAAAAATGACCAATGAGGTTGGTCCCAAATGGTGGTCACTTTAACAGGTTTCATTGTATATTAATATATATTAAATAATAATTTAATCTATAGCATTTAATATTTTAATGTTAAATTTATTCTATTCTAAATATTTGAATGTATATTGTTTTAAGTATTAATTTATTTTAATTATGTTAAATAATTATGTTTTAGATATTAATTTATAGTATTTGGTGTTGTATAGAATTCTTTTTTTATATTTCTAATGATAGTCTTACTGAAATGTTGAAAATGTTTGAATAAAAATTTTTTCGAATAATGTAATACCCCGATTTATGTAAATTCGGAGATATGTAACTTCTCATTCTGCCTCCTTGCTCACTTGTTTGTTTCACAGTTAAATAGTCCATATATATGTATGTACATATTTCATTTGCTGATTTGTTGATTAAGAGTCTTTAATTACAACTACATATTATAAACTTTTATAATTTGTTGTTTTCTTGGTAATAAAGAGCCAATTAAGAACCTAATGCATATGTACCTGAAATTAGATTTGGGAATCTGTAGGAATAATGTTCGAATAATGTAATACCCCAACTTACGTAATTTTCAACTTACATTATGCTTCTCAGTCCTACCTATTATGTAACACTGGGGTATTACTGTAATTTGATGAATATAAAAAATAAAAATATAAAAATTTTTATTTATTTTTTAATATAAAAAATAAAATTTTTTTGATTTAGTAATTGATCAATAGATTAAAAGTTTTTTTGTAATAGAACTGCCATAAGATTCGTAGAAACAATAATAACCGATCTTCCATTATCTACAACAAAATTGAAATGAGTAACTCCAGGTACTGCCAATAGTGGCAGCACTTCGAATAAGAGAAGTGTCCCATCTGTATCAACTAATCTGTGCGTGATACTAACAGCGCTTTTAAGTATCGATACACAAATGTATTCGTTTTAGCGAATTTTAGTTTCTTAATTGCAATGTTTTGTACAGAAATTCTTCGAATTTCAAAATGGGAACTAGAGATTCGTGACTATTCATTGTTCGATTTACATTAACGCATAACAATACAATATTTTTTTACAGATATTAGAAAATTTCTGCACAGCTGCGACCAATAAAGTCCACGATCTGCGCATGCGCGAGATTCTAGTATCCGCTGACTGAAAAGTCATTATTATTTTTTTTTGAGACGAACCGATGCAACACAGAATGTTAAAATTCGCTGTCAACAGTTTAACATAAGATCTTTATTAGAGATGATGATAGTTTACGAGAATACAGCATTTGGTGTCGGAGGTTAGAAATAAAGGCCACGATCTGCACATGCGCGAGATTCTAGTATCCGCTGACTGAAAAAAGTCATTATTATTATTTTTGAGACGAACCGATGCAACACAGAATGTTAAAATTCGCTGTCAACGGTTTAACATAACAAGATCTTTATTAGAGATGATGATAGTTTACGAGAATACAGCATTTGGTGTCGGAGGTTAGAACTGAGTTGCTGAGGCGACTACCGATAACTTGAAATGATACGATTTTCTTGTTATCAATCGGAGCCCAGTCGAAACTGTGCGGAAATTCCCTACATTAAAATTGATCAAATGGGATCAATCTTTGAAATTATAAACTCGAATGATGTCACACGATTGATCGATCGCTGGTAATAAGTTTCTTTTTCGACAAGAAATGACTCAGGCTGCCCCTGATTGCTCAGGCTTGGTCCTTCCTGAGAGGGATGAGCCTGAGAGGGATGAGCCTGTGGAGGGGTCAATCGAACTGTTGAGGAGAAGGGGTCGACAGACCGGGCTCAGACTTCGTGAAAAATTTCAGGGATGGGCTCTATCTTTCCGATCCCAACACGGGCAGGCCAAACACCCGATGAGATGCTACACTTCCAGTTTTTCAGCAGTAAAATCCAGCAATAGCATTCGGAATTGAATCCAGCAAGATGATTGGGGCCGGATTGGCCGCGTGGAAACGCTTCGGCTTTCCATTCTGGAGGACCTGGGTTCGAGTCTCGGGTCCCACTCCTTGAAAATATTTATCATGGGGTC
>AYEL01054392.1:0-17303 GCA_000484575.1 Olivierus martensii
GGTTGGCGATTAGTGAGGTGGCGGTTTATAGAGGGAATTTCATGTTTTAACATAAAGGAGATTTGTTATTGGCTTTCATCAGGCAAATAATGAGGGTGGCGGTTTATAGAGGGGCGGCTTAAAGAGGTTTGACTGTAGCTCTGCTGATATATTATTTCTGGCAAGAAAGCAGTATAAAACAAGAAAGACTTCAGCACAAGTTGGATAATGTTTGATGAGCATTGTCTTGATTGATCCACTTAGTATCTAATAGTGCAGAAAACAAAATAAAATTTAATAATATATACATCCTATATTCTTATTAAATTTTGTTAGAAAAAATTTTGGAAAGTCTTCAATATCCTAATTACAACTAGGATTATAGGGGACTCCTGGATAGAAACTATTGACAAAGCAATAAAAGTCTTCTGGAGCAGTTCTCATCCTGTGGTATGCATATCACTGGTGGTACACAAGACATGATTAGTAGTACATGTATAATCCTGACTTCCTATTTGTTCCTGCTGGTTTACGTAATAAAGAAATCCCAGGTATTATGTTAACATATTTGATTTGAAAGTTATTTCTAAAGATGTTTTCAAGCTACTGAACTCTGTCAAGTTTGAGTTCCTTATTATTAATCTTATTGAAATTTAGAAGTAAAGAGTGCTTGAAGACTGATTCCAATGAGTCTGCAAATCAGACCATGACAATTCCAAAACTGACTGAAAGTGAATTGGACTCATTGAATTCTCTATCATTACAGAGGACCAATTTGAATGAACAATGAGCAGCATACAAAACAAAGAATATAGATGATGTTTGCTTGTTTTTAGAAGAGGCATTTTCCTCACAAGAATTAGTACTTTATTTATTTAAGCCATGGTCAAAGTCTTATTCATTACAATTTCCATTATTGGATATTAACAATTATCCAGATCCCTTGCAATAATTTAGTTCAAGAAAGAATTTATTTTCCTTCTTACATTGTTGCTTGATTTATCAGATTTCATATTTTTCATAAATCATAAATACAGAATATCTGTTTTTCTTCATAAAAATTTCTGATTATTCCATTTTAATATTTTGTTTGTATATTTTCCTCCTTACATTGTTGCTTGATTTTTATCAGATTTCATATTTTTTATAAATCATAAATGCAGAATATCTGTTTTTCTTCATAAAAATTTCTGATTATTCCATTTTAATATTTTGTTTATGAAAAACCGTTTCCATTTACACCAATTTGAATATCACTATAAGCTTAAGAATGATCGAAGTCACAGTAGTTTCCAAACTTTCTATCTGCAATCCTCCTTTTTTCATAAAAAAATTGGTATGCCCCCTCATAGCAGTCTAATTTTATAAATATAGTAGTCCCTGTTTATAATGAGGGTCTGCGGAATAATGATCCAACCCGCGTTATAAGACAACTGCGCTATAACCGATGGATTCTCTTATTCTCTAATTTAATGATTCTAAATTAGAGAATAAGAGAAAGCTGTTGAATTTATCCAGAAAGGTGTCTAATCTTTCTTTTTCTCAATCCATTCTCGTATTGTTCCTTCCAGAATATCCAACTCCCGTTTTATTTGTGCTTTTGAGACACCACTTTTCACTCGATCTATTATATTTAGTTTCTTCTCAATGGTATATGATTTTCTTTTATTGTTTGCCATTCTCCATTAAATAAATTAAATGTTATTAACACAATAACTATATTTGTAAAGCTCACTGAAAACATGAAACAGCCATCAAAAAAAAAAAAAAAAAAAAAAAAAAAAAAAAAAAAAAAAAAAAAAAAAAAAAAAAAAAAAAAAAAAACATGTATCAGATAAACTCCCACTACAATTAATTTTTTGTTTGCTTTGAATGCTCGTGTTGCCAATCAAAAATGTTTTGAAATTGCCTTCTGAACATTTTTAATTTCTTTTTCAGAGATATTTTGAAATTTATATATATTACCATCAGAATTATTAACATGAATTCAAATTTCTATTATTTTATCATAAATAATAATAATAGTTCTGGAAGTTTTGTTAATTTTAGTTCTGTTATTATTTAAACATGGTGACAAGAAGTTAGCAAGGACATTGATTATGCGATGTATTATATTTTTCTCAGAATATCTTTCAAAAAAATGGGGAACAGGAAAGACCTGCGGTATAAATGATAGTTTTATATCCAGAGAGCACTGTACTTTATACTTACAATTTAATACTCTATTTATACAAAATATGGTATATTATTTTAAAGTTCTTGTATATAAAAAATATGTATTGTTGTAATAATGTATAATTACACCATTTGTTATGGTGTAAAAATTTTTACACCATAGACCAGTGCCCCTACACCCCCCCAGTTTGGAATACTCTGACCTAAGACACACCTTGTATTTTTGATTGTTCAGTAGTTTTCTTCTGATTCTAGCATGTTTCCAATTGTTTACCGTACGACAATGATTCGCTTGCGCTACCCCTGGCTTGGGCTTGGCTGGCAGGGTAGTTTAAATAGGTGTGACCCTGAACTAAATGGAACTCTGTATTTGAATATTGTTTATTTGTATATAATGTATTATATTTTTGTACAGCTTAAGAAAATTATAGTCTGGCAACATATTATTAGATTCATATGAATAGTTACCAATACAGTTATTGACTAACTTTTATATTTATTTCAGAATCGAGCTAAAATTCAAACACGTAGGAGACCACCTAGTCGCAGAAGTCGTCAGTTGACACCAAGTTCTTCATTAGACAGTCCAGAAAACAGTTCAGCAGTTTCTCAAAGTGAATTAGATAATGTGCCTTTATTTAAAAAGGAAGAGACTGTTAATCCTATTCTGATGGAGAAAGAACATGATATTCTGTTAACAAAGGAATCTAAAGAAGTCAATCTGGATATTACATCTCCATCTACTGAAGAGGATGATATATTTCCATTATCAAATGGATCACCACATAAAATTCCTCCTCTTAAAGAAAGCAATATTTCTTTTGCTGATAATTTATTTTTAGATATAAAAGATGACAAATCTAATAATTTAATTGATGATATATTTAGTGATGATATTTTTGCTTCTAAACCAAAGCCTATAAAGCATCAGCACATATTTCCCCTGTCTCCAGAAGATGATATATTTGCTGATTCATCTCTATCAAAAGATACCAGTAGCTTATTCAGTTCTTCTAGTAAAATTCAGAACAATAACAAAGAAGACAATCTCTTCTCTTCAGATTCATTAGGTAATAATTAAATATTTATTTTAATATAATTATCTTTCACCAAAACAACAGTAATTTTTGTCAAAGCAAAAAATTTAATATGGAAACATTTTTAATTATAACTTAATGTTTCACTATCATAAAACATAAATTAAAAATAATTTAAAACACACAGTTTGGAAAGAACTAATTGCTTGCTTGCCATATTTGACAAGTAGGCAATTAGTTCTTTCTTAATATTCTCTTTATTTTGGACTGATTAAAGATATAGGATTAAAATACAGGTAGTCCTCGACTTACAATGGGGTTCAGTTTGAATCCTACATTGTAAGTTGGAGCAGTTGTAAGCCATAAATCCCCAAAATTTATGGATTTCTCATTACTAATGTTTATTAGGATACTATACATTATCTTAATAAACATAAAATTACAATAACCAGGCATGAAAAATGGATGCTTTCAATATATCAAACCATTGGATCAAGGACTTGAACCCATGAAATTATATTGACCGATCACAGAATTTATTAATTATATCACTGTCATAAGTAAGAGTGGTTGTAAGTCAAGAACTTCTTATATATGCCACCAAAATTATCTTCAATAGCATAACTTTAAGTTGAATATCATAAAAATATATGAGTTTCACAGTTATTACGAGAAATATCAATAAATTAAATAATTACCATTTTTAAATGAATGATTCTAGAAGATTAATTAAATTCACTTCAAATTTGCCATTAATATCTCAATCATCCTGTAAATTTCATAAATTTCCATCAAATAGTTTATAAATTTAGTTATTAGAGAAAAATCTTTGAATTTTGAAACTTTTAAATGATTGTAATTAAAAAGTTAATTATGTGTTATCAAGATCATTTTTGAAGACTGCTATCCAGCTAAATTTCATAAAAATTTTAATGAATAGTTCAGAAGAAATTAAGACAAAAATTTAAATTCCATCATTTTTTTTAAATTGTTTCAACTGGAGTTAAATGATATGATTTTGAGTAGTCTTTAATAGACATTACTACCAAATTTTATTTAGCTTTAATGGACATTACTACCAAATTTTATGAAAAATATGCTCTAATTAAAAGTTTTTTGTGGAGAATAGACTTCAGACAACATAGTCATCTTACAAGCATCATTTGCCCTCAGAAAATAGTCTAGAAACAAACACAGAAGAATGTTTTGCTGAAAATGTTGTTGTTTTTGTGTTTACAATAAAATCTTTTTTACTATAAAATAATAAGACAGCTACAAGTACTCTCAGTAAGATTTTTACTATTTATTTAAAACATTTTGGTTATTTATGTAGCCTGCTTCAAATAGGTCAGCTATCTAGCTCAGCAGTTCTCAACTTTTTTTCCCCCCCGGGCCACATACATTTCTTTTCTACATTAAGCAGACCGCAACATGCTATATTAGCAGTTGACAACCGGTTGGTGTCATGTGAAAAAAAAATTTTGAGAGTGCATCAGGAAAGACCTAGCAAATTAGGAAAATTCTAATTTTTCCAGTTTTAAAAAATTTTTTAATATCAGAATTTTTATTTATTTTTTTTGCATGTGGGAGAAGAATTCCATGCTTTCATTAAATTCATGACTGTGCATTCTGGACCTCATGTAAAAACTTGGCAGGCTGCAGGTTGAGAGTGGCTGATCTAGCTCTGCTACTGTTACTAATCAGAAAAATCAATCAGAGGTCTGTTCTTATGCCAATAAGCATCTTATAGAAGAGATTAGATATCTTATGTTTTAACAAAATACTGCAAAACTACTTTATCAAAAATATTAATTTATAAGAGTAATGTCTTATTTGAATTTAATTACAAAATTATCTTAACTTAAAACTTATAAAATATTAAGGTACAATATTTAAAACTTATTTGAAAGTGTTATTGATAAAGGCAGATATATATAGTCTAAATTTGTTATGTCAAAACTACTATTGAAAACAAACATTTGATATTGCTACCAGATGTTTGTTTTCAATAAAACATATCTGTATTATCAAATTGCACTAATGTTTTGTTGAATTTGTATTTAACTGATATTATTATGATTATTTATATGTTGTCCTGCACATTGCTATTGGATCCATTTTGTTTTGAATATCAGATGTGAGCATGCTTTTATATTTTCCACTTATTGCAATTGAATACTGCTACTTTGTTTTATTTGTTCTGAGAGATGTGGAATGCAGATTCCATATGACAGTTGTACAATGTTGGTCAGCTATTTTTTGTTCCATGTAACATGTAAAAATAGATCATGCATTTTTCAACACACATTATGTAGAGAAAAACTTATTGTTTGTTTTTACTCTTTATTCTGTTCTAGTGTAAACACACATGTTTATTCATTTCCTTATAATTGCACTTTTAGAGAACCAATTAACAATAGATATCAAGATTAACTATAGGCATTTATAAAATAAGGGGTCCAAATATCTTTATTTGTTTTTTACTTTAATGTGGGCATGCAATATCTGTGATTGAACCAAAAATTATATTGTATTCATTGCAATAAGTCTACTAAAGATTGAAAGTAATAAATTATAAAAAGTTTAAATTTTATTTTCTATTATTAATAAATAAAATATAAAGTTCATTATTTAAATAATTAAAAAAGCATTCAAACTTCCATTCCTTATATGAAGTTAAAAAAAATTACAGAAAATGTATGAAGAATAATTAAGAATAAATATTAGAAATATTTGAATGCATTTAGTCTTGTGATACTTCAATATAAATTACAACTATTTAAAATAGTAAAATGTAGACATTAATTCTAGTTATTCTACTTCCTCTTTTTGTGAGAGATAGTGGATGGCTTATAAACTCTATATTGAATGAAATAATTTTTTAAAAATTACTATGTTTACAATTCTGAGATTTCCATTTTGATATCTGAAAAAGTATGCAAGTTATTCAAATTTACTGAACACATTGTTCAGTAAGTTTGGAATCATTCATTGTCAAACACGGGACTGTAAGTCACTCGAGATAAAAGCCTACGCAAACGGTGACACAGCGAAGTATTATATCAACATAAGGTTGGCTAAGTGACATTGAATTCTTGTAAAAAGGTCTACTATTTGTTCGAAGATTGTATCAGTGGTGGAGGTATTAGAAGTTAAGTAGTATTTAAGGTTTCTTTTTTCTGACTAATTGATTGTTGATATTTGAATTGGATTAAACAAGTTTTGTTGTTTAACTGATTGTTGCTTTATTATCGTTCCAATAAAGCATTTATTAACACTTTTTGTAAGTATTTTGAGTCTAATAAATTTATATTTTTTTATTATCTAACTTGTTTCAGAAATTATTCAAATTATTAGTGTAAGTTTCTAACATCGTTGTTTTAGTTCTAACACTTAATCGGTATTTTTAGTTGTAAGCTCAGATTTCTGGTTTTGCTTTGCCGATTGAATGTTAATTGTTGTTAGATTGTTATGAAGTTAATTATTTTTAAGTTAGAGTTTAGCTAAAGACCTGAGCTCAGGCCGAACTCTGGATTGCAGAGTTGCTAGAACCGTTAGGTTTAGTTGTAATTAATATTATTGATCTATGACTTTGCAATATGACCAGATTGAATTTTATTTTAAAGCGTGACGTCACAATTCTCTCTCCTTCCCATATCTCATTTATCATCACAAATCTATTATACCCATAAAATCTATGATTATATCTCTTCCCCAACAGCGTGAAGTGCTTATGGATATTCCCAGAAAAATTATTTTGATTAGATAAAAATTAAAACTTTTGTATAATGCACAAAATATCTAATTCAGATTTTTTTTTAAATGTTATAATAGAGACTAGCATAAAAACAAAATCTTGTATTATTATAACTACTGTACAAAATTTTTCTCTAATATCTTTATTTTTAAAAATTGATTTAAAATTACTTCCAATCTGAAGGAATGACATGGAAAAAATCACCTTCGTAGTGATAGGCAGGATTTTTCAAACTGCAGATCGAGACCCTTTAGTGAGTTCCTAAATACAGTTACCCTCAAAAATTTACACACCCTATAACAGGATGTTCAACATGTCGATCACGGAACGATTTTTGGTCGATCTCTTGTTTATTCTTCCCAAGTTGATTCTTCCTTGCAAATTTAATAAAACTGAAAACATAGTAATTTATTTGTCATTATTTTGTATTATTTTTTAATTCTCTTTAAGTGTGTTGCTTTTTTTTCATTAAAATTATCAAATCATTAATTTTCTTATTTGAAAGTATACACATGAAATGTTTTCTATATTAACTGATATTGTGCAAAAAATTCTGTCATGTTTTGGATCAATATACTTGTCAGACTCCTCTTTTTCAAACATAAACTTAAAAAAAAAATTCAAGAAACCAAATTACAAATGATCATTTGGATGATTGTCTGTGATTGGCCATTTCTTCATATCACCCTGACAATGAAAATATTGTGAGCTCCAAACAATGCCAAATTTCACATTAACTTTATTTCTTTAATCTACCAGCATTTCTTGTAACATGAGTCTGTAATCAATCTGTTGTGTTTTCTAAAATAGAGAAATAAATATTTTATTTCAATATATTTATTTTATTCGTTGAATTAAAATAATTAAAAGAGATAAATAAATTTTTAAATACATAAATAAATTATACTTAAGAAAAAGTATCAATATCTATCTCTTTTTTCAACGACAGAATTCATATCACTAAATTTTTAGGGCTGGGAGTGTGAGTCCTCTGAAGTTAGTGAGTGCATTTAACTGCATAGTTGTACATAATCAGATATCAGATTGGTGAAAGGTGATCTTTATAAGATAGTAGATTGCCAAATAACTTAGTATAGAAAAGTAGCTCGTGTTGAAAAATGTTGAACAGCATTGCCCTATAAAATCATTTGTAGTTTTATGTATATGTATAAATATTTATATGTATCATACTTAAATCAAAATTGAAATTCGCTGGTTATAGCTATTATTTCATTGTTTCTGTGCTCATTATAAACAAATTTAATTATATATTTTCCTCAATGCGAATTATTTAAGATGTGAGAAATAAAATATCAATGCATCAGCAAATACAATATTATAAAAATGTCAGTGATTTAGAAATTCTAATGTGCTAGTTTCAACAAAAATTAGCGAGTTGATTGCTTAACTGGCAGATTTGTCTTATTGTTTTTCACATGTTCTGAAAATAAATGACGTGAGTGCAGAATTCGAAATGTGCTAGTCGTTGGTTGCCTACATATATTTTAGCTATGTTAGAATCCTGCAGGAATGATAAGGAAAAAGAAAAATATGATAAAACAGTGTAGAATGCATATAAAATATCATAAAAACTTACTGACCACATAACAAAAAAATCTAAGTTTTAGGAGATTAATCCCTCTGCACTTTTAATTCAACAGTTGCAATTTAGGTAAAGGATAGTGATGTTTTTTTTACTTTCAAAGACATAGGTCTTTGAAAGTAAATAAAAGCAAGATTCTTTTTCCTGACATATGAGTTCAGATAATTTTATAGAAGAATAAGAGTATTTTCATGGTCACAGGATTAGATGTAGTCAGCAGAATAAAAAAGTACAGTAGATTCTGTAAAACAGTGGTGGCCAACCCCGTGCCCACGGCAAGATTTCCAAAAAGTTAATTTAAAAATATCATTTTTTAACTTTTTTTAATCGTATGAAAATAATTTTAAAATAAGTAATAATAATTTTATTTCCATATTTTTATTAGTTTGAGTTTACTGCAAATCTACTAAAATATCATTTTTATCTACTGAACGAGAATTGTAATTTACAAAATTATAAAAAATAAATAACTAAAACATGATTCATATAAATATCCAACATTAAAAAATTGTGCACTGAATATAAATCTTTTTTGGATCGACTTATCTAAGCGAAGCCACGTTTCCTTCAATGCAATTTATTAAAAATAAGTTTAGATCACGTCTTATGGATGAAATTTGAATGATTGCTTAAGAATAGCAGTATCAAATTACCTTCATGATTTTTGAAAAATTGTGTGAAGACATGCATTATCAACCTTCTCATTAAAGATGATAACTTTTTTATGTTTATATATTTTATATATGTGAAAATTTTGAAAAATTGTATGGAGATATATAGTATCAATCTTTTCATTAAAGAAGATGATAACTTTTTTATGTTTATATATTTTACATATGTGAAATTGTTATTTTTGTTACTTATTATTAGCCATTTATGTACCATGAACTATAATGATTTTATTATATTATTGTAACGCTAATATATTTTTCTATTCTATCTGCTACCCACCTAAAAAAAAGGTCACCGCCCACCGCGCTGTAAAAATTTTTCGTTGCGCACTTGCTTTCAAAAAGGTTGCTAGACGCAAATGATGTCGCTTTGAACATGGACAAGACATTTTGGAAATTTGTTAATTCATATAAATATTCAGTATTGAAAAATTGTGCACTGAAGCTAAAATCTTTTTTGGATCGACTTATGTAAATGTAGCCATGTTTCCTTCAATACAATTTATTAAAAATAAGTTTAGATCACGTCTTATGAATGAAAATTTGAATGATTGCTTAAGAATAGCAGTATCAAATTACCATCATGATTTTGAAAAATTGTATGAAGACATATAAGACCTTCTCATTAAAGAAGATAATAACTTTTTTATGTTTATATATTTTATATATGTGAAATAAAAAATAAATTTAATAAATAACACCAAGCACTTATTTCGATTTAAAATTTCCATTGTGTATCTCAAGGGTTAAATTTGGCATGTTGATTAGATTCATTTGTATCAAATTACAGTTATGATTTTGAAAAATTGTGTGAAGACACAGTATTAGCCTTCTCATTATATAAACATAAAAAAAGTTATCTTCTTTAATTTATATATGTGAAATTGTTATTTTTGTTATTTGTAATTTATCATTATGGTACATAAAACTATAATAATTTTATTATATTATTGTAACGCTAATATATTTTTCTATTCTATCTGCTACCCACCTAAAAAAGTATTAAATTACAATCATGATTTTGAAAAATTGTGTGAAGTCATACAGTATCAACCTTCTCATTAAAGAATATAATAACTTTTTTTATGTTTATATATTTTATATATGTGAAATTGTTATTTTTGTTATTTATTATTTACCATTTATGTACCATGAACTATAATGATTTTATTATATTATTGTAACACTAATATATTTCTCTAGTCTATCTGCTACCCACCAAAAAATAGGTCATGCGCCCACCGCGTTGTAAAAATTTTTCGTTGCACACCTGCTTTCCTCTAAAGATTGTTATATCATAGAGGGCCTACCAATGTAAGGTAGACATGCTTTGAGATGAAGTGCAGGTTATTAAACCAATTAGAGACATGAAATAAGGATTAACAGCTGAGGCGCTCACTAACTTCTGTAAAAAATTAGGAGGAGGTATAATCTTCAACAAAGACAACCCAAACAGATTAAATTGTGCATGGAGATGATGATATTTTAATAATGGCTGAATTAAGCATGTGCCATTTCTCTGGAGGCACTGAACTTCTGTTTCCAATACACAACATGAATTTCATTTCTCCAAAGTAATCTTGGCCTCTAATAATAATTAAAAATAAAAATACAAACAATTATAATATTGATATTGTGGAGAATCAGAGTTCGAATTATATGTGGTTTTATCTCCCCTCAGTCTCCTTCAGTCATAAATAAATCAAACGAGGGAGAAAGGGGAGAAGAAGAAATGCATCTGGAGAAAGAGGAGAAATGCTCTGTCAAAACAAACGTGAAAGAAATACGATGACATATCGGGTTGTATTTCGACCGATTTGTTGACTCTCATCCCCTGTAATAATAAATTGTGGAGGAAGTTTACCTGCAGGTGTCAGACAAACAGTCAAGAAACTGACACCTAGCTCGGCAAATATTCTAAGAAGTAAACATCTTAGTTCTCTCCCCGGGAAAAAGGTCAGGAAAAGGTCACGGTATTTAAGAGCCAATGCTGCCCTTGATCGGCATTTGTTCCATGACACTTGTCTTACGACATTTTCTCTTTGATGCCTATTCTCCAAGATTTCAAGTTGTTCTTCGATCCTCTTACTGTGATGACCTTGTCATTGTCACCGATTATATCACCATGAATCTTCTCTTGTTCTTTACTCGTGTGATTTTCCGAGAATCACTTACAAGCTGTATCTTCCTCGTTGCAGTGCGATTCTTCGTAACTCTCAACTACCGGACGTTCGCATCCAGCAGTTAGTTGATAGTTGTGCATGTCATCAATCTCTCTGTTCTGCCAAAGACTTCCTGTGTGTTCCTGAATTTGAATTCTAATCAAAGGACTAAAGACTGTGTTAAGGACTAAAGACTGTAGTATTAAAGCACCAATCGGCCTCCGACCGCGATCGTAGAAAGTGTGAATCTCCGAGTCGACTTGTGAAGTCATTGTATTTCAGATATCTCTCTCAATTTAAGGATCATTGATCACAGTAGTTTGTGATGGAGATCTCTCTCTAATAAAGGAAATTATATTTTAATGAATGTAGTCTCTGTGCCAATCTGCCGAGCACTCATTACCCGTCCTTACTCATTCTACACATCGCAAATAGGCCAAACACCTGTCAGCATCATTCTTTGGTTCCACAATATTACATGATTTAATTTTTGGTAATGTTTACAATGTAGTAGAATAAAATGTGATAGATATGCAAAATGTAACAATTTGTAGTGGAAAACTTGTTTATTATGATTTATAAGTATGTAAAATCATAAATGTAATAACAGATTGGTATTTTGTATATCAGCAGATTTTAACACCCAGTAACTGTTTAAATGTCAATAGAGTGTCTCAGCTAGATATTTATTTGTAAACCAATCTAACAGGGATGGCCTGCATTGCACTCAAGTGTAGAACATAAAACATAAGACACATACCTGCAAGGAGCAGCTAAAGAGAGCCATTAAAAGCCAAAAATGTTATTGCATATTATTATTAGTTTATGTAGTGGATAACTAATAAATTTTGTATCTGTTCCTGCTTAATGTTGCTGTGTGGATTCCTTGTATAATTTTTTTTTTTTAATATTGTGTATCCTGTACACAAAATAATTTATTAATTTCATAAGTAGGAAACTATTTTTATGCTGCATACAGCCATATCAAAACCATTGCATATTATTAAATTAAACCAATATAATAATAATATAATTGAATCATCTTCATAATTGAACCAATTAGAAGTTTTATTTCAGAAATTTTGAATAAAAGTTCCAATTATAAAGGGTTTTTGGTATAATTTTGCCATTTTGAAATACTGCTATAATAGTTAAGTAACTATAATTTACATCATATTTTGTTTGTTGAGTATTCTTCTATTGTAATGTTTAAAATTCTTAAGAAAATTTTTAAATTTTCTAAAATTGAAAATAAAATTTCATGTTCATAACTTGAAATTTTATAATTATCTTTTTGCATATTGTATCAATTTTTTATTCAAACAGTATGCAAAACAGTTTTATGATATTTGAATAAATGGTTACTATGAAATATTATAAATTATTATATTAAATTATATTATTGTAATGCTAGACCTCCATATTTAGAATCTTTCATGTTTAATTTGTTTATATTTTAGGTAATATTTTTCCATCATCATATATTCATGCCTGTTTAAGTTATATCATGAAAGACAGACATCCATCATGTTCAAATTCACTAGGTGTACTAACCACCGAAAATAGAGATACTTGGGCATCAATAAGAAAACATCTTGAGAATTTAGGAAATGGAGAACAATTGAAGTTAATTGATAGTGCTATTTATGCTTTAGTATTAGATGATGAAGACTATGATGATAATATTACAAAATTAGCACATGAAATGCTCCATGGTTTTGCAGAAAACAGGTATTAAATTTTTTTCTTATATATTAATGACAAAAAATTTACTTTTTATTTCATTACAACAAAACAATTAGTGGTTAATTATTAAATAATGTATCATTGTTTAGGAATGAAACGTTAACATAAGTAATGGAACTTTTAGATAATAATCAAGGACATTTATTGATCAAAATTCAAAAATTTTTTTATTTCCTTGGAAATATCACTGTGTATTATTTATAGTGTTAAATTTAAAACAATATTATACTTCTAATTGCTCATTCAGAGTGAGGCAACTCTTCTTGGTATTAAAATTATAAAATTCAACTTTTCAGTTTTCAATAAAAAGTTTTAACAACTAATATAGAGCACAATTGGCAGTAGTGACTTCCAAACTTTTATATATGTTATATATAAAAAAGTTTATTTTGGTATGACTGCTTTGGATGCTCTGTCGGCAGCCTGCAAACTATCAGACACATTATGTGACACTTCAGGCCCGATGGTCAGGCCTTTTTGATGTCGGGCCCATGACAAAAGTCACGGATGTCACCCCCTCTCAGCGGCCCTGGCTATGAGTAATGTTACAAAATTTCCAACATGTAAGAACTTTGTGGATCATAATGGATCCACAAATGCCACAATGTGTAATGGTATTATGATATAGCAATAAGTGTCATCATTAAATTTCCAATGTACAATTTAACAGTGGATGCCTTTGTAAAACCGTTATCAATATATGACAATATTATGTCTTAACTATGAGTGCTGTAACAAAGTTCTGACATCATTATGACATTGTCATGCAAAAATTTTGATTTTTCCAGCTTTGCTTACAAGTAAACTACCATTTATAGCTATCAAAAATTCTCACAAACCTGAAACTAATATCTCTCTTCAAATGATGTGTCAGAAATTTCCAGGCAATGCCAGATACATTGATTAATTATCATTATAAAGATATTAATTCTTTTAAGTGAAATTATTTCCTTCACTAGCCAGAAGTATTGAATTCAAATTAACCTAGGGAAACAAACTAACTATAGAAATTCATAATTAGTGGAAGATCAAAAAGAAAGCTAAAAATTTCCTCTAGTGCAGCATTTGTCAAAGTATGCTCTGTGCAGCCCTAGGGCCAAGACCACTTCAGAGATTCATAGCAGATATTGAAAAATGCTGACTTACTGAATAGTTATTTGTTTTCATTTATATAGAATTACTGTTATGGTTACAATATCCACTTATTACAGGTATCTTTATTTTTAATGGAATTATTGTTTTTATATTAAATCCAAATAGAAAAACATCTAATATGTAAAAAATAAGCCAAATACAATACTAAGAAATTAAGATATTTTGTTACAATTTAGATATGGTTATTTTGGCTGACATTACTGTTTTGTTTTCTTAAATTATTGACCAATTAGCCACCTAAATTGTTACAAATATCCTAAATTTCTTAGCACTGAACTTGGCATATTTTTTACATATTATACAGGGTGTCCGAAAAGTATCTTTACACTTTTAGAAATTTATTAAAAAGATACAAAGAAGTATGTGCACTTACAATTTTTTGCATTCAATAAAGAAAGTATCAAAGTTTTTTTTTAAATGAAATGGACACTATATGGCACCCTTGATGGTGCTAAATATAGGTCTCTTCTCAAAGTGGCTTCACCACAGGAAATGGCGCAAGTTGTAGTGTGATTTATTGAATTAAAATCTGCAACGCAGGTACAACGTAAATTTTGGACTGCGTATGATGGAAATCCACCTTCAAGACCGACAATTTATGAATGGCATAAGAGATTTATGACAATAGGTAGCGTTTTACCAAAAGTGAAATCTGGTCGGCCTAGCAGAAAGTCCGATGATGTTGAACAAATTCATGAATCTCTTCATCATAGTCCTCGTAAATCGATTCATTTGGTGGCCCGTCAATTACAAATACTTAAATCAACTGCGTATGATGTAGTGTTAAAAATTGAATTACAGCAGCCATTGGGACTGTCGATTTTGTAATGCTTCACAGAACTTTGCTTGAAATCTCTTGCTGACTCGATGTGTTGCGTGCAACTAATGATGCACATATTGAAATGCTGTAAGAATTGTCAAAAAAACTTTGATACTTTCTATATTGAATAAAAAAACCTTAAGTGCAAATCTTTCTTTGTTTTTTTTAATGATTTTCTAAAAGTGTAAAGATAGTTTTCGGACACCCTGTATATTTTTGATTGGCTATCATTTATTTTTTTGATGAAAACCATTTTTTTGAGAAAGAAATTCTAATATGTTAATACATCATTAAATATTATCATTATTTTTAATCCAATTGAATTGAAAAATTTTTAGGAAAAATTTAGTAAAATAATGAACATATACTGTATATATCAAATTTGGTCAAAAATTTATTAAGCAATAAAAGAAGATACTTATAAAAGAGGTCATTGAGATATAATTATATGGAAAGCTTTTAATTTACATAAAAATTATATCAACAGAAAAATAATTCAAAAATTCAATACCTTCTAAAATTTGCAAATAATGGCATTTAAAAATAATAGGTTAAAGAAAACAAGAAAAATTTTTGTGAATAAATAATATTTTTAGTGTTAAAGAGAGAGGTTTTTAAATAGAATTCAGTAAAATGTTAGATATTTTTAGTTTATTTCCAAATTATATATCACTGTTTCATTAATATAAATTTATAGTTTATCATTCAAAATATCACATTTTATAATGCAAAAAAAATACTAAAATATATGCTGAGTCACAAATATTCAAATTCCTTCAAAAATGATTATAGTCTTTTCAACTAAAGAAGAACTTTCAAGGCCAAATTTCATGATCAACGTATCTTTCCAGTTAGGATTTTAACTATAGCTAATACAATGTAAAACGGATCACAGTAGAGAATTTATCATCATTTTTGATTTGATGTTTCATTTAAAAACATAGTAATTAGATTAAAATATTTTAATCTTTACTTTGTAAATACTAAAACGGTTTTTCTTTCCAAGCATTGACAATTTTAACTGATGTGTTTTCCATTTCCAGGCCATCATCTGCTGTTTTGCTTCCTTCAGTTACAATTCTTTTAATTGTTGATACAGAAATACCAATAATGTTGAAAATGTCACTTTGCATAGATTTCTGCCTTCCAAAGTACTTGTATACATTTAAAATAGCATTTCTAGCTTGACTGGACAATATTTCTCCTTGCTTACAAACAACTGCTAAATATTAAAGGACAATGACATCATTCATTGTATTTATTTAATTTTAAGCAATTAGAGATTTAATTTAATATTTTATTACATAACAATGAAATGTAAAATATTAATTTAGCAATTTTTAAAAGTAGAATAACCAAATTTTCTGTCTGTCTTTCCTGATATAACTTAAACAGGCATGAATATATGATGGTGGAAAAATATTACCTAAAATATAAACAAATTAAACATGAAAGATTCTATTGGATGAACTGACCTGCAAAGGTCAATTCATCAATAGAATAACCGGTTTCTATCATTCATAAGCTCTTTACCATATAAGGCAGCTCATCTTTTGTTGAAAAGAATATAAATAAGCTTCACATTTATTAATTTTTGTATTTGTTAAAAAATAATTTAATCATTGATCTTATTATTGATCTAAATATTTAATATAGATTAAATATTAATATAGCTACATCAATAATTGATCTAGCTTTATTAATGTAAATTATTACAAATATATCCAGGGAGTTATATCCTAGATTTGTAAAACTTTTTACCAGTTTTGAAAAGTTATATGAACTACCTATAACACTATTTTAACAACTAATATAGAGCACAATTGGCAGTAATGACTTCCAAACTATTTTATTTCACAAACGAAGTATTTTCGGCCTATCTATTAGACCATTTTCAGCGTTATATTAACTTACAAAGAACATAAAAAGAATACAATATTTGCTCTTGTAATTCAAATTTAAAAATTATTTCCATATGTCGAATCCTTATCGTTTATAGATTATTTACATATAAAGTTTCCTAAACATATTTATATTATATTAAGATACACATTTTATATTTACTATGATTTGTAATAAAATATTAATAATAAATGAATATTGTATAAATATAAATTTGAAAGCAATTTCCTTTGTGTTTCTGTTACGTATCGTGTTGGTCGTTGTTTACGTATCGTTGATTTCGCGCTAGTGTGTCT
>AYEL01054400.1:0-20360 GCA_000484575.1 Olivierus martensii
TAACTCTTACTTGATGATTATAAAAAAAATGCTTTATGTTCTTTAACTACACTTATACCGTGTAATTCTACTAACTTCGCGGTATCGATAAAGTAATCTTCTAAATATAAAATCCTTCAACATTATTTCAAAATATTTCTTATTTTTTATTTATCTCGACACGAAACTTGAATCGTTCGTATCGGCATTTTTAAACGGAAAATTACCAAATACATATACACTTTGCTTAAAAATGTCTTATGCCGAATTGTTCGTTATATACTGAATTATTTATGAACAACAAACATGATGTATAAATTACAAAATTTACAAATTAATTAAATATTTACAAGCTGTCAGACAAAATTTACAATTGTTACTCGATATCCAAACGTAATTTTGTAAAAATTTTTTTACTAATTAAAAATAATCCGTATATATATGTATATACATATTCCAAACATATTTTATAATTCATTTTAAAATTTTGTTTGCGTCTATAAAGTAATAAATCTCTGATTTTAAATACTTACATATATAAAACTTACACACACAATTGCGCTTATGTAAAACTTATACATGGAGCAAACGTTTACTTTGAATAAATTGACATGCAACTTTATATTTTTAAAAAGTTTCATACGAAACGCCTAATTAGCTTATTAAATAATTTACATTGAAAAAGTATTGAATATCATCTGTTAAAACGTATCCCATGGACAGATTTCATATGGCATTGATTCAGGTATAACAGTTTGCTCGCAAGACAGTATTCTATTCTATTCTAAATTAACTAGGCATTATAAGTATAAAAGGATACACAAAAACACAGACTGGTGGCACCTTATGTTGTACTCTGTCAAACGTCTGTCTCAAATGCAGAAGAATTATTCTGGTTATTATTATTGTGTCGACGTAAATAACTGGATTTAATCAGTTCCGCGTTAATGAGGATTATTCCATCTTCTAGTTCTGTGATGTCGGATGCAGAATCTGTCATTGATTCTCGTTTTAATTTACTGCCTACTGTTCCAGGTAAGTATGGACAACTTGTTACGTGGTTAAAATTCTGCGACATCATTTCCTCCTGATCTGTTTCTCTGTGGTAGAAATAATTAAAATTGGAAACAATAACGGGCACCGGTAGAGCAATTGTCAATACGCCGGCAATGGCACATAAAGAACCGACAATTTTGCCCCATACCCCAACGGGCCTCATATCTCCGTAACCTACAGTTGTCATGGTGACTACGGCCCACCAAAATGCGTCAGGGATGCTTTTAAAATATGATCGTTCGGAATCTGCCTCAGCATAATATACAGCACTAGAAAATAGTATCACACCGATGAACAAGAAAAATATGAGCAATCCTAATTCTCTCATGCTTGCTTTTAGTGTACGTCCAAGGATTTGTAGCCCTTTCGAATGCCTGGACAATTTGAATATTCGAAAGACTCTAACCAAACGAATGACTCTTAAGATGGCTAGAGACATCGCTTGATTGTTCCCACTTCTATCAATTAGAGTGAGAGGTACTTGAATGACTTTTTGTTCGGCAAACACTGTTGCTAAAGTGATGAAATATGGTATGATGGCAACTAAATCAATACTATTCATCGGATCTTTGAAAAACGCTACTTTATCAGGACATGCCAGGAAACGCACAAGCAATTCAAATGTAAACCAAACGATACAAGTGGTTTCTATGATGAAGAATGGATCAGTAGTTTTTGGCACTTCATCTTCCACAATTCTTGTCATGTTATTGGTAGTGTTAAATAGACGGTAGTGCTTAAATTCTGGCAACGTTTCTAAACAAAAAATAACAATGGACATGAGAATAACAATTACTGAGATTATAGCAACGATTCTGGCACCTTGAGAACTCTCCGGATATTCAAACAACAACCAAAGTTTCTTGTTGCACTCATTTTTAGGCAAAGGTTTTTCTTCCTCTTTGATAAAACCTTCATCTTCGCGAAACTTATTAAAGGCTAAATCACCCAATTCGTAGAATTTAATTTCCTCCGAGAACACATCCAATGGAACATTAACAGGTCTCCTGAGCCTTCCTCCACTCTGATAATAATATAAGATGGCATCGAAGCTTGGCCTGTTCCTGTCGAAGAAGTATTCATTCCTCAAAGGGTCGAAATATCTAATTCTCCGAGTGGGATCACCCAAGAGACTGTCGGGGAATTGGTTGAGTGTTCTTAATTGTGTTTCGAATCTCAGCCCGCTGACATTGATGACAACTCTTTCACAGAAGTCGTGATCGTGAGGAATGGGTTCGAAGGCAGGCATTGATGGCGAGGACACGTGGTTGTTGGACGGGATCTGTTGTCCGTCGTTTCCTCTGACATCCTCGCTGCTCAACTTGGGGAGTGACCTAAGGGAAGGAACAGACAGATTAGAAGTTGGTAACAAACCATTACCAGCCTCCATCTTGGAGCAAATAGATGACGAACGCCGGTACGACGGCGTATGCAACTCCACATGTTGAAAATGAAGTACGGGGCTAAGACCCCACTTTTCTCCAAGCTGTAGAGTCGAAATTTTGATTCTAAACTCTTAAATGGTTCATCTATTCGGACGCAAGCCTAAATTTATCGATGGATCCCGGATGTACGCAGCTGGAGCGAGGCTGGACGGACCGCAGCCAATCTGACGTCATCAACCCTCGGCTTGCTGCAGCCGAAGTATCGATTCGACGCGTTCCTTGCTCGGAGCCCTTCTATGTGTATGCGAGGGAGTCTTTGCAACTGGAAACCAAGTTGTTATCTTGTTCTCTGATGACAATGCACTCCATTGGGTCCATGTTCGAACCCACAACTTCTAATGATGCAATTGTTAAGTCATTAATCAAGAATCGTCATTAATCTGTGCGTCAAGTGTATCATTCGATATCTCCAATATAGCAATTATTTCTTATGTTGGATATGAGTTAATGTTTTTATATTTATTTAATATGTAGGCCCTACTGGATTAATAAAATTAATTATTAAATTTTCTAGTTTTTACGTTTTTAATCATCAATGACACTACTTCTCGCAGCATTATTGTATTGTACAATTAACAATTTAAATCTAAATCTACTTATTAAATAAACAATTGTATCACTTTCAAAATGGCGATTTCTGTAACTTCGATTTCTTTCCGAACAAGATAATAATAATAATAAAAATTATTTCAATTCTACGAAGTTTTTAAAAATATATTTTGAAAATCGATTTATAAAAAAACCGTAGAGATAAAATTGATAGCGATGCATCTTGACCGATTTGTGGAATAACTTGATATGTTATCTTTAAAGATTATCTACGGAGGATGAACTTATTCATTCAAAGGGGATTTCAATAAGATGAATAAAGAGGCACATTGCTTAATACTATTGCAAACAGATACTAATTCAAGAGGTTGTGAGAGAGAGAGAGAGAGAGAGAGAGAGACCAGCAAGGTTTTCCTGCGGATGCATTGGACAAACTTTCGTTTTTTGGCTTAAATTCAAATTTTAGAGAGGGTTTAAAAACCTAAAACTCATATTAACTCGTGCTACTAGAGTTTGTTAACAATATCTGACGATGACAAACGAGATATGCGTGTATCCTTATAAAACTGATGTAGGAGATGACCGAAATCTTAAACGATCTCACGAAAACCAACACCATCTTCAAGAATAATGATTTGCGTGCAAATAAGTAAGAAATTCCCTTATTGACTTTCTTCTCATTCGTTATCCTATCTGAAATGATACTCACGTTTTTTTTTATCCGTTCGGTAAACCCGCGGATAAAATTATTATATCAAAATTTGAAAATTTTTGATAAAACTGTAGCTAATTCGATTGATGAACATCCAGCATCCGAAATCGATTGTTGGGTTTGGTAAGTCGATTGCTGATAACGTATATATATTAGTCTTCCTTATAAGTTATCAGAATTACTCGTTACTATAAATAGATGATTTTTACCTGTCTAATCCGTCCTTGGTAATGCAGTTCTGTGTGAGAGACACAACCAGATTGGCCGCATCCTTTTCGCAGTTCATCAGGCGATAAAATGGAGCGAGGATGTAAGTTATACACCCCGGATTATTCGAGAAAACACATTTGATATATATTTAGTACTTAGCACGTGTTGGTGCAGTACGACATCCTAACGGGTTGCTAGATACTCGACGACGTTCTGCAGTCTCCTCACCCAGCTGATTGGACGGCTGCCTCTTCGCTCTTCTTTCTTCCAACAAACCGTTGCTATCACGCAAGCGCACTAGTCGTCCAGGAAAATCAATGTCAAGTGCGACATCCCAAATAGAATCGAAAAGGGTTTTATGCGAAATGACAACTGTTCTAGGTAATTCCGAAAGTAGCACCTCAGTCGTCACCATAAAAATGATCATTTGGCAAAAAAACGCGACTCTGACAACCGACCTACGATTGGCTCTGCATTATTGACAATTTTTCTGTTGCGAAGTAGAGGATCGATCGCACGTATCCCTTTCTAACTGTACTCCGTGGATATGCGTCTGACCAATTTGCAACTATTTAAAAAAAAAAAAAATGGCAGAATTATTAACGTTAACTCGTGCGTTAATCGATTTAATTATTCAAACACTTTATCGGTAACTCGTAATCCATCAATACTTTAGCGGCTAAAGTTATTATTCCTAGTTAAAAATTTTAAAAATATAAACAACTACATACTGTCAGACAAAACAAATTAAAATAAACGTATTATATCCGCTACGATGTAGAAATTCAATATATGGCGATTTTATGTCCAAGAGATGTCAATAAACTCTAATGGAGAAACTATGTACATAAATTAAAAGTTACTGAGAAAATCCATATCCTCGTTCGGCTAACAATTAATTATCGAAATGTGCAAAAATTAAAATTTGCAAACAATTAAATTTTTAATAAATAAGCATAAAACTGCAGCATTTATAATATTGAGACTACTAACATATGCAATGTTAATTTCGGTATTTAAAAATGATGGGTTATTTTGTGTGTTCTACATCATTAATTATTAATTTATTGAAAGCATTCTCAAGTAATAAATTTATATGTTGTAATAACAATTTACGAACATTTTTGTTGTTTTAAAACTGAACTCAATGATTCGCGCTCTTAATTTTAGTGCTTTCAGAACAGTCATCATAAGGGCTCTTACGATAAGAGATCCCTATCACATAAATCCTCTTATGATGGAGATCGAAATTGATAACTGGAAATTATTGCTCACTATCAGATCTGTAATTACGAAATTTGCATTGGATACTGTTTAAAGTAAAAAAATGAACATTTTTTTTGTTTTTCACGAATATTTTTTCTTCTTCTTCTAAATCTATCCTTGAAGGAAGCAGAGGAGAAGAATCATGTTTTTTTTTCATCTTTGAATTCTTTCTCTCAATGTCCTAAATACAGATATTGATCAAGAATTTCTGCTCTAGGAAGAGTTTATTTCATTTTAACTCGGACATGTTTCATTGGATTCAGAAGTTCGGGAAGTACTTAAAGAAGCGTTAATTCTAGTAAAAAACTTTTATTAGAATTTCATCTTCTGAACAATAAAATTGGAAATTTTCATTAAAACTCTCGAACGTTGAGTAAATTTTATTAAAAAGTCAATTATTATCGTTACGATTTATTTATTTATCTTTTTCTTGCACTTCTTAAAGAGAAAATTATCCTTTTAATCAAGAGGAAATACTTATCAAGAGATTAAAAAAATCTCTTACATATTTTTAAGAATAGAATATTGACTTGATGTTGAAAAATTTCCCAAAATAATCGATCTTTATTTCAAAGGTTCTCATAATAGATCTTTTGGCAGAACTCTTTGTTCTTCGGTGGTTCATGTCAGAGCATGGGTGTCCTAGTATCTAGTCAAGGTCACCTCTCGATGATCTTAAATTCTCTATCCAAAATCGATTGCCCAATTCTTACAGACGAAAAGTTAGATCCCAAATTTAGACGTTAACTTTGCAATCGGATGTTAACAAAAATCGTAGCATCAAATTAGATATATTAGACTTTTATGTGAGCTTATGTGCATTATTCTGTCAAAAATTTGTGTTTTCTCGAATTTGTGTGCTAGCGACGACGTCTTCACCATTGATTTTTCGTTTCTCACGAAAATAACTTTGGCCATTCAACCACTTTACTCTTTTCGCTTAATGATCTTCGTTTTTCCGTTATCCACTTAATTTCCACGTTAATTGAATCTGTAGCAATAATCTCTAGTGGTTCGGAGAAGAGATAATGACGAAACCTAACCGTTAAAGGTATTACATATTCGAATTTTCTGCTAGAATAATCCGATTTGAACTAATTTTGCGGATGATACTGCGCTTCCTTAACCTCTGATTTGGGGGGCGTTCCCGATATCCGGATTATAGGCAATGAAGAAAATCAATAATGGAAATAACAACACTGCAGAAGTCTAACCTCCCGTTAACTTTCACGTTTTGGCGGCTTTTCGAACGAATTACTTAGTGAATTAATTCCGTCAAACGAGCTAAAACTAACTTGTAAAACATTTCAACAAAGTACGAAAAGTAGATCCGACTAAACGCAAAATTGTTCGTTTGCGAATTCGCGTAAAACGAAACCGATTTAAACTATTTTTCTGTATTAACGCTTTAAAAAAAAGTCAATTTTACAGTATTTATCGGAATCGTCTGCTTATTTCGGCCGCTTATAATACGATTTTAGTATATAACTACTTACTTGAAAGAGAAGTATTCCGTGAGGGCATATTCCGTCACTGCAAACATGGTGTAAGTCGATCAGATCGAGTTGCATTCTTTTCTAACAGAGAGAAGCGGATGAACCGACTTCACTCTTGGATGGTCACTTAGACTCTCCAGCATCCTAAGTGTCACTGGGGAGAATCACGTGATGGCAGCCGCTGCGCAGACTCAGACGCAGCAGAAGACAAAATCGTCCGCTATGGCTTAACAGAATTTAAATCAGTTAAAAAAAAACAAACTTTAATTATCTCTTACAGTATAATTAATCTGAAATGTTCATTTATATCCCACAATTACGTCATAGGGAATTATAAAAAAATGAAAATAAACTGTGGCAAAGAAGTGAGTAATTAACTATCACGTAATAAATGCTGTAGAGCAGAATAATAATAAAAAAAATGCTTTCTTCCTATCTTTTAAGAATGTTAATTAAAAATATTTAAAAAAGTTATGAGTTAAACGATAAAAGATTCAATTTGTGCGAAGAAGAAATGCATGAAGACGTCCAACTTAAATCATCTCGGGGTCAGAGCGGTACTCGAAGACCTTCTTCGACCTTTCAAGTCATTATTAGACGAGAAAAAGAAACCAAAAGTGAAAAAGTAAACTGAAAGAACAACAAATGTCTAAATAATGTTTCCAGAACTGGCAGCCGTGCAATTTTTCCACCAATCAATATTCTCAACCGGGAGACGACTTCCAGGCTACAGCATTTTTCCGATTGTCACAAATGCTGAATAGAAAAATAGATCGCTTACCGAATAAAAGTAACATATATTTTTTTAAAAATCAAATTATTCTAATTTAACACATTTTAAATGCAAATTAAACTACTTTGAAGAAGTTTTAATTTTTTTTTTTTATAAAACTCAATTTAAAAAAACAACGAAAGGTATAACAAAAGCAATTCGAAATTTTTAAAAAAAGTCGCTAATCCTTTTTATAATTTATAAGATGGGAAGAAAGCACTTCTAGATGGCAGTGATCCAGAGAGAGAAAGACGTTACAAATCATGAGATGATAATCTTAAGGATTAAAATGTAACTGCACTTGCCTGCCTTCAATTAAAGGCATGGTCTTTCAAAAGACTTTGCAGGAATATGGTGGGCACATTCGAAAATTCAGAAATCTGCCTGTTGTATCTCCTAAATATATCAGAATTACAGATTCTTAGTTCCACTTGTCTCAGCTTGTACGAAATTTCAGAAACTAATGGTAAAAATTGTTGTATTCGGACAATCTATTTCTCTTCTGAGATAGAGTCGTAATTTATTCAGGTAACTCTGAATTTTCGATATACCCGATACTTTACATGATTATTTTTAATAATAATTCATGATGCCATTTTTCATACTTAGTGTATATTTTATGCGAGAAAATGTTTTCAGTCCGTAACATACAAAAAGGTAGAGAGGATTTATGGCTTTTATAAACGTAAAAATGTTATTTGCATACTTATATTTAAATTTATAGATAGTGAAGTCAAATATAACTATTTTTCTTTTATATTTTAATAAATAAAAACAGTGGATTGAAAAACCGAGTTCGGTTTATCTTTCCAACATATATATATATATTTTTTATCGATACTGTTAGCATGATTATCTCTTTAATTATTAACAATAAATAATATGTAAGACGATGTTCTAGTAAGATTGTTTTTTCACGTCCATATAGCGTGTATTCAAACCGTGGCGCCATCTGGCGGTATATAGAATCTTTTCTCAAAGTTTAGACCAAACCTATTTCTGCACGTAAAAAAAACAATTGTTTTCGATCAAAAAACTTGAGAACTTTACTCACCCGTTCCTGCTGGAGTAGGCTGATTGATTACTAGGATCCGAACTTTGCTGACGACTGAAATTTCCGTGTCTTTTGCCCCATTGTCCACCTACACTCCTGCCGGCACCCCTGCCCCCAATTCCTCTCACCATCGCCATTGTGATTGTAAAGTATGTTTATCGAAACAGGTTTTTCCTTCTCTTCTTCATGATTCCACACTGCTGGTGTAGACGTAGCGTTTTGTCACACAACAATTCTTCCCACACGCAATTTAGCACAATGGCGTCACGCTGACCATTTCAAGAAGGGTGTTGCACACTTGTGTACTGTTATCTATTTAATAATGCAATCGTATGAATATTATTACTGCAGATGATAATTTTTCTAACTTCTTACTATATTACCTGCAACTGGAGGACGATAATGGATTTGGTAATGTAGCACCAATGTTGGCACTGTGCAGATGAATTCCGACTAAAGTGCCATCTTTGATCAATCATGCACTTCATCCTACTACTGCATATCTTTCAATGATTCTACCTTGGTTCCTTCTCACATCACGTGATAACCACAATTGGACGATGTGCATATCCATTGTACATGATGTCTCTCTCGTGTCCGTCTGTGTACAGAACCAGCACATTTAGTTGCTATAGAAACAGATAACCAATAGCGAAGCCCGAAACATATTAAACCTGGCGGGTTAATGGCGAATCTGGATACCCATTGGAAAATTTAGCATTATACAAACTCCGTCTAGTGATAGAAAGTAAAACTAATTTGGTAATGGGAGTTGTCGGAAATTCGGTGATATCGTTAATTTTTAATAGAGTAAATAATGAATAAGTTAAATGCTGTGTACCCTTAGATTCTACTTTTTATCCAACTAATTTTCAAATAGAATATCAATTGTGTTTGTAGAAAATTTAATATTTTTAAAGTGTTTCTCTCGAGTGGAGTAACTATCATGATTAACTGGAGAGTTAAAAACTTATCGTCATCATTTGTAATAATCACTTATTTCCCATGATAGCGACAAATGTGAAAAATTTCGAATAATATTTGGATAGTATTTTTATTAAATATTTATTTTTTTCGTAGCGATTTTATCGAATATTCAAACAGTTCATGCTCCGAATTTCTAAGTCTATATAGTTTGTAATTCATTATCATCAATATACAGTAGTTGCTGAACGATATTACCTTCAATTCTTTATCGAATATTCAGTTTTTAAATGATAAAAAGCAGATATTCTTTCTGAAACTACAAAAATTAATATCAACTTCATTACAGGAATCTTTAAGCATTGATACTGAATCAAATTTTAGGCGATTCGTCATGTTTAACGTGAAAAAGAATCATTCAGAAACCGAAATGGTTGTTCATTCCTAAACATTTTAACTGGTTATTAATAATTATATGACTATATATGCAATTTATCAGACATAATTATTCGAAAACTAAGATAGGTATAAACGAAAACAACTTTCAAAAGCAATAGTGGAATATTACGTGCTTGGTTTCATAAAATGAAGGTAGTACAAAATTATGAAACGTGTGCAGTAAAATTAACTACGCAATTCAATATACTAGTTTCATTTTAAATATAAAATCAAAAGGTATTTTACTCGGAACCATTTCAGTTCCATGTAAACGATCTTAAAAAAAGAAGTATGAGTCATTGAATGCACCAAAATAAATGTGCTCACTACAGATAAGAAATTACGTGAATCGATGACAGACAAGTGGAAGCTTATGTCATAATTAAAAAGCCTAAATTTAGATTATATATCGAGCGCTATATGGCTACACTGTTCTTCAGCATCATATTACTTACCAATCTTTCGAGAGTGATTAATGAAACTTAAACTATTCTATAAGCAAAATAAAAATCCTGGATTTATTAAATCTTATGAAATATTTCGACGATTCCGTTCCAAAACGTTCTTTGCATTCGCAGTTGCAGCTTGCCAGCTAATGTTATATACACGTAATTATAGTTAATCTATTCACTTGCCGCCCATAAAATTACAATATTTAAGACAGATTGAATTGATAACTATTTCAGATAAAAGTTTAGCTGCCAGTCTTTCTATGACCTGAATTTTGGCACACTTTTGATAAGTTGAAACAATTAATTCTCGTAGTTGATAAAATCTTAATATGAGCATTGTGAAAAATTCTGAAAAGTTTATAAACAATTTTTATTATTAACTCACCTTGTCTCGATTAAAAAATACCAAACAGAAACTTTTCTTTCGCTGTTGTCTTTCTCGGATCGAAATATCGGAGCCGCTATAAACAGGTAACTGCAATATCATCCTTAATAGAAGTAAAAGAATTTTTACTAGATATCTTTTCTTAAATGTTTATATCTGACTGAAAATGAGTGAAATGAACGGATACTACAGAACATTTTCTAAAATTATGAATGGGATAAAATTGCAATTTTTCTTTAGAATTTCATAATTTTAGATACTATCACAATATAGAAAACTTGCATTTTCTTTCATTAGTTAGTTTGTTAGAAAGAGTTTCTATATAAATGTACGAAAGGGCGATCTTTCTGTTATGTTCTGTGTATGAGAACATTTCGTACACTGCATTGAAAATGAATAATACAGTATAAGAAGCGATCCATACAAGTCCTATATGGGATAAAATTGATATTTATAACCTAAATAAATTTTGCATTCATAATATAAAACTATTAATGATATCATTAATAATATTTTATATTAAAAATAGATTAATTTTTATGAAAAAATCTAACAACATTTTAGTTAATCTACGAAATTATATCATTGATATATCTAAATTTTTAAACGACGTAAAAACTATTTTTCCCTATGTTAGAAATTATAAAAATCGAATAGTTCTCATTTTTAACATCTTTAGATGAATATGAACAAGATGCGAATTCAGAATATTACAAATGGAATCTTTAAATCCCGTTTTAGATAGCAATACAAACTTACGAATTTTTTTTAACTAATATTTATTTAACTAGACAGATTCTGTTATTAAATCAACCAGAAAATCCAAATTTCATAAAATAATTTTAAAAGTTTAATGTTAGTAATTTTTTTTAAGTTAAAAGACATTTATTTTTACAAGTGCACGCGAATGATTTTATCTTTAATTCGATAATCTGAATAAATCGACTTATTAATTGCGATTGTGTTGTTAATTTAATAATAATTATGAGTTCGAATCCACAAATTTGTGATTTGTACTAACAAGTAAGCAACCTTTTTTGTTAAGTGGTTGTTTCCTAATACAGTGGTGCCTCGCAATTCGACGTCCCACAATTCGACACTTGGGTTTCGCGGGATGGCGCATGCGCGTGCATGGAATTGTCTGATGTCATTTGTTATTTGTCAGTTCTTGTTGGGCTGCTTTGGTGTTTGCCCGTGTTGTTGGTTTTAATTTTCAATTCTGCATTTTTCAGAAAATAAAAAATTTATGCATCTGTAGTTATTATCGATAACATTTCGGTCTTGATCCATAGAATTTCGAGGAGAGATTTTTACAGGGTAGTTCACCATTGCTTTCCTCAACCCACATCACTTCGCTGCACAACTTCCACAAATGGTGAGTCGTACGTTGCCCCTCACGGCGCGTTGAGCCGGAAGTGGGTTGAGAGGTCTCAATCACCACCGAGTACAGACTGGTCACCGTCATTGCGTTTCCCATTGCCACCTACGGGTGTGAGACCTGGACCTAACAAAAGCAGACAGGAGAAAGATTGACGCGTTCGAACTGTGATGCTGGAGAAGACTGGCGCATTTTCCTCAATTGTCAAAAATATTTCTAGAAAATTAGTTACATTCCCGAATATACGTTAATTATCTAACTAAATTAAGTAATAATTTTAATGAAAGATTTAGTCAATTTGTCGATTTGAAACTGATTTTATTATTATTTTTTATTTTCTCAAAATCCTATGAATAACGTTGACGTTACTACTTTAAGTGCAGAATTAAATAAATTTAATACAACAAATATAGAAAATTTAGAATTAGAAATTAAATGGAGAATTATTTAAAAATGCTTTACTTGCTGCTGCCGATTCTCTCTTTGATACTCTTTCCAATTATAAAGAAGTATTACAAAATGATGTGGCTTTGAAAGCTATTAATATGGACAAGACATTTTGGAAATTTGTTAATTCATATAAATATCCAATATGAACTAAACTCCACTGAAGCTAAAATCTTTTTTGGATCTACTTATCTAAGTGAAGCCACGTTTTCTTCAATGCAATTTATTAAAAATAAATTTAGATCACTTCTTATGAATGAAAATTTGAATGATTGCTTAAGAATAGCAATATCAAATTACAGTCATGATTTTGAAAAATTGTGTGAAGACATACAGTATCAACCTTCTCATTAAAGAAGATGATAGCTTTTTTATGTTTATATATTTTATATATGTGAAATTGTTATTTTTGTTACTTATTATTTACCATTTATGTACCATGAACTATAATGATTTTATTATATTATTGTAACGCTAATATATTTCTCTAAAAAAGGTTGGCCACCGCTGCTGTAAAGGAACTGTTTAACTAGTTAAAAATTTTAGCTGTAAGAAATTTAAGTGAGCAAAAGAAAAAATTACAATTTTTAAACCTAATATATTGTAATTTTTATAAGGAATTGGAAACTTCCGAAACCTTAGATCTTCGAATGAATTTTCTGAATAAATTTATGAGGTTATTGTTAGATCTGCATTAATTAAAATCATCCATTTTGAAGTACAGTAGAGCGTCGATTATCTGAATCATTGCCGCCAAAAAAATAGTTATAGTTTCTTCTTTTATTGCACTGGTTATTATGCTGAAGGTACCATTCCTATAATGCATTCGTTTTCTAATTATCTATTCGAAAATATATGCAGTGTAACAGAATAAATATTGATTTTTATATTAATCTATTAAAAATTGTGTTGACTTTAGCTATTATGGATGGTTTGGTTATTGTTTATAAACAATTTCTTAAATTAATTATTTTTATAATACAGTATTTCATACTTTAAAATACAGTAATAATAATAGTGTATGGTAATTTAAATTATTCACACTTTTTTTGTACCTAATTACAAAAGTTAAATTTTTTTTAAATTTACAAAAACTTTTAGTGTCTAATTATATTTTTGTATAAAATGGATATTCACGTGAATATTTGATTATCCGAACTGTTTTGAATAACCAAACGACAAAGGACCCAAATAGTCTGGATAATCGTTGCTCTATTGGGTAATTAAACATAAAAATTATGGACATTTCTTTGAATTTATTTTATATGAATTGTGATCCCTGGATAGATTTATAGAAAAAATAGAATTTGAAATACAGTGTATGGTAATTTAAATTATTCACACTTGTTTTGTAACTAATTACAAAAGTTAAATTTTTTAAAATTTACAAAAACTTTTAGTGTCTAATTATATTTTTGTATAAAATGGATATTCACGTGAATATTTGATTATCCGAACTGTTTTGAATAACCAAACGACAAAGGACCCAAATAGTCTGGATAATCGTTGCTCTATTGGGTAATTAAACATAAATTCAAAGAAATGTCCATAATTTTTATTTTATATGAATTGTGATCCCTGGATAGATTTATAGAAAAAATAGAATTTGAAATTTTTTATGGAAGTCATTCTTGGATATGAATCTTTATATCCTTAAAAAAAATCATTATTTTTAACTGAAATAATCTACAATGACATTTTCTTTAAGAATAGTCCAAATTATCTTATTTATATGGAAACAGTTTCATCACAATACTACTTTAGATTTTTATCTTATCGACTGTTATCTTTCTTTATTCGTGTGAACATTCCTAAACTTTCTAAGACTGATTTTAGTTTGTTTAATTAAGTCTTTCCTTAAAGACTCTTCAGATAATGAATTCTACTGACTTGAAGCTAATCCTAATTTTGAAACCGAAGTAATCTTTTAGTGTTATTGCTTTTCCTAATCTTTATTTTGGTTTAGAATAATTTAGTAGTGACCAAGCTAAAGGAGTAAAAATTGGTTTCTCCACCTTCCTCGTTTAATAGCTAGAATTTAGCAAATTACTTATTAGTATTCTAAGAATGTACTAAAATTGGTTTCTCCATCTTCCTCGTTTAATAGCTAGAATTTAGCAAATTACTTATTAGTATTCTAAGAATGTACTGATTTCGATTTGGCATGCATTGGAACCCAGTCTAATTTTGTTCTGTGCTTGCGAAAGATATAGCCATCCAATTCTTCAAGTAATAATTAACTGAAAATGAGTATCACAATGTAAAAATTCCATATACGTTTATTGTAATAATATTTTTAAAAAATATCCTAAATGAGAATACATACAGTCACCACTTATTGTTTTTATTATTTTCTTTAAAAATGTATTCTAATTCATTCTATACTACTAAGATTGTTATTGATTTATATTACTGTTAAGAATAAGTAAAAAATTGGGGATTTTAAATGTTTTGTTCTCTATTTTATCATTTGTTTCTTTTAACTTTCTTCTTTTTCTTTATTAAAGATTATATCGTATTTATTTCTCATATAATTTTATTTATCTAGAAAGTCGTTCAGTATTACATAGTTATTAATAATTTTTCTATTTTTTAATGTAAAAATTAGTGATAATTTAAGAATTATAACTTTTAAAATATAAAGATGACCATCTAGTAATAAAATTTCATTAATATTTTCTCAAGAGCTTTATTTTTTGCTGAAAAGTCTGGCTGAATGATCATTAAATATTTGTTTTAACATTTTTATTCTGTTAAGTGTAAATCAGTCAGTAAGCTTGAAATATTTATAAATGAATGCACATTAAACTATATACAATATCACTAATTGGAACGGAATAGGAATTACTATTTCCTACTCCGTTCTGATAATCAATTTTCTACTTTGCGGTTTCTTTACTATTTTTGATCGCTTCAAACTCATATTCATTTGACTTAAATGGTTTTTTTCTTTCATTAATAACTTCAAATTGGTTTTGATAAGATATATTAATTAAAATGAAATTCTAATTAAATTTTCATGCATATTTTGTCACGCATAATTCTGATTAATATTTTATTTTTCTTTATTTTTATCATTAGGATATATGTCATTATGTTGAGTTGCTAATTTGTACTAACACTTACATCATTCTTTGTTATATATTAAAAGAAAAGAAAGGTGAATAAAGTTTCTCTTTATAAAATTCATTTTCGAGCAAATATATTAAAAATTAACATAGTAAAATTGGAAGTAAATAAAAATTAATCTCTGTAAAGCATAGCTTACAGAGATTAGCTCAAAACTTATTATTGTAAATACGTGATAATAAATTGAACATCATATATAATATATCTATTACTAAGATAAGGATTTATGAATTTATTATATGAATTTATTTTTTTAAGTCAAAATATATTTTTAAATTTTTGAGGAAATTTATTCTTGGTATTTATAATAGAAAATATGGTTTAAAATATTTTTATGATTCTTAAAAAATATTTTCTTAATAAAAATTAAAAATCCATTTTTTTTTTTTTATTAATCAATGGTTAAAGATTGTAATAGCGATCTTTAATGCCTCTAATACTATTCTAGCAATTCACCAATAACCCTTTGGCTCACTAGCTATAATCTCACAATATATTTAGTGTGTTAAAGATTACAAAAAATCAAATTAATAATTATTGAAGATATATTAAAATAATTAGCTTGTAAATATAAATGATATATTCTATTCATTATTCTATCGTATTTTTGTCCGGATTAAAAGAGGTGTCGGATTATTCGTTGTAAAACTGTTGTCAATGTGTGTGTTTTATCTGATGCTGTATGTAAATTGTTTTATAAGTACAGCAATATAATATTCAATGTTTTGACAAGAACTGATTGTGATTGTTACTTATAGTACTTATTGCAACTGAAAATATATATTAGCTATTAAATTTAGTGATTATAAATTTACCAAAGTTTCGTCCTTAAGTCACAAAATCTTGTCACAAAATCAAAGTCTATTATACAGACATTTGTTTCAGCTTCAACTGAGAAGAAAAATTTATTATCTAGATTCTAGAAAATACTTTTCTTTTTTATAAAAATAAATTTCATCTTTTTAGCTTCGTAATTTTTATGACTATGATTTTAATAATTCAATAACAATTCGTTATTGATTAATATTAATAAATTTATTATAAATTAAATTTTACTTACATATCGATAAATAGATGAATATGGATTTTTTTTTTTTTTACTCTTCAAATTAAAAGTAAGCTTATAATATGGGAAATTAATGTCAATGATTATTGTTTTTGTTTATATTAAAATAAATCGATAGTTAAATTTATAATTTGTTAACATTTTATAATATTGTATACAGTCAAACCTGTTTTTATGCGGTCGGTTTTTGTGCGTTATTTTTTTAATTACATTTTTTAATTAATTTTTATTCGTTATATGCATTTCATGGAATGTTTTTTATATACTGCACAAAAAAATTGCACATAAAAATGCACAAAAAAAAAATCGCACAAAAACCGACCGCATAAAAACAGGTTTGACTGTAATGTAATTTCTATAATAGAAAAATTGTTGCATAAACAAAATTCGTGGAAAGGTTGGTTCATAATTTCTTCAATTTTATTAATTCAATTCTTTTATCATTATTTTTTTAATATGTTTATATTCAAATTCTAAGCTATAAACTATAATATTGTAAAATTATATGTTAGTTCATGTTATATTAAAACTGCAGAAGAAATTCTTGACCATTTGTAGAGCTATTTTATAATAGAAATATCAATGTTTGTTATTCCTGTTAATTTCTATCTTCTGATAAACGTATCTATATCAGATAATAATCTTAATTTCTTCACTAAATAATATATATTTTAAAGACTTGCTAATATATTGTCCTACTTGTCTTTATCATTTAAAACTATGCACTTATATAATACTAATACTTTAATTAAATTAATTGAAAACAATCTATAATTTTTAATTTAATTTTACGTAATAGTTCAGTAATATATTAATTTTCTATTTATAACATACATAAATATATATAGCATACATTATTTTTGCTATCAATCTAAAATGGTTGCTAAATAATCTATCTGTGCAAATGTTCAGGGGTTCAAATGAACCGAATTAACAAATGAGCTATGAAAAAAGAAACTCAAAAATAAAGCAGTTATAAGACATCAAATTGGGGATATATTCTTAAAATGTTCGAAAATTTATATTAAGTCGTTAGTGCTATGTAATTCACTATTATAATTTCAACATTTCAATTTAATGCCGCTTAATTGCTCATTTTAGAAATGATCTTGATAGCTGCTTAATGTAACATCATATTGATAGGCCAGAAAATTATTATTTATTAAAAATTTTTGCTATTATTACTGCCATATTATTTTGACGTACATTTCTCAAATTTCAACAATGTTCTATTTAAAAATGGAAAATTAAATTTGAAGTAGATGGAAACACTAAATATCTAAATTTTTAACTTTATGTTTTATACAGAATTTCACATAAACTGAATGAAGAGAAATCAAGTTAGAACAAATTACACATTACACATAATATTTTATATCTGGATATTTTTGTCTGGCTATTTTTATACATTAAAAGCAATATATTATATATCAAATCTATTTTCTTTTTTTTTTTTAGTTTGTTATACAGTAATTAAATTAAATTTAATTGTTGTAAATTTGAGTACTAATTTTTTTAATTAGAAGAATAGTAATTGTTTTAAATAGTATTAATAATTTATAACTTCATCATTGAATAAATAATGTAAATCTATAAGAATTCCTGACTTATCATAATTGAAGAGTATTTAATATATGACAATGAATGATAATAATAATAAAGATATTCCAAATAAGTAATATTTATGCTGTTGGACGAAAGCCATAAAAGATATGCCGATCGAACATACGAGATACAGTGGTGGACAAAAGTATTAATTACCCCCATTTTTTTATTATTATTTTGGCAATATTAGTGTTCGAGCTTAATGTAATGTTTTCATGTAAATCTATAAGAATACCTGACTTATCATAATTGAAGAGTATTTAATATATGACAATGAATAATAATAATAATAATAAAGATATTCCAAATAAGTAACATTTATGCTGTTGGACGAAAGCCATAAAAGATATGCCGATCGAACATACGATATACAGTGGTGGACAAAGTATTAATTATCCCCATTTTTTTATTATTATTTTGGCAATATTAGTGTTCGAGATTAATGTAATGTTTTAAAACCCCAACCTCGGTGGTTACACTTGTTTAAGTGCCATCTAACTGTTCTCGAAGAGATATGCATCACATTTCCCTCCCTAAGTTCAACTGCTATTTGCCTCAAAGACTTCTTTCTATCATTTAATACAGTCCTTTTCAACAAGCAAGTAGCTCTATCACTCAATAATGATGGGTGACCTGCACGTATTAAATTTGTTATAATGCCATGGCGCTTCCATTTCTGAATGATTTTTTGTACTGTTGAAACAGAAATCTGCAATCGGGAACTAATTTTCTTGTATCCATGGTCAGCTTTATGCAATTTTATGATTTTTTCACGCATATCTTGACAGCATTCCTTCGTTTTCCCCATCTTTACGTTGTTACCTGTGTTATGACGCGCTTCGTTTTCCCCATCTTTTTGTTGTTACCTTGTTATGATGCTATGATGGAAAATATGCGCATTATTTATGTACGTATGATGATGTCACACGACATATTGCAGACGTTTTCCATTGAAATTATTTAACAAAAATAGAAAGAATAAGTTTATTTTTTAAATTCATAGTGTATCAATACTATATATCAGTAATTTTTAGGTTTATTTTTTCCCTTTAACAATTTATGCAATAATTTATAAAATTTATCGCAACAGCATAACTTATTACAGAAATTTCAATAAACATGATTTGAAAATGTTACATTCAGTATAACTTATTACGGAAATTTCAATAAACATGGTTTGAAAACGTTGCATTAACATCAAACACTAATATTGACAAAATAATAAAAAAATGGGTGGTATCAATACTTTTGTCCACCACTGTATAACCTATAATGCATAATTATGCCTTATTAATATTTGAATTTTGAGATTATGTTTCATTGATATAGCATTAAAAATATTTATAAAAATAAATAAAAGTTACCTGTATTATATTATTAGACGTGTATTATTAAGGATGTAAATGTCAGCAATCTATATTAATCTTTTCATAAATGCATTATTTTGCGACACTAAAAGTTGAAATTTATGAATCTTTCAAAATTAAAGCAGCACTAACAATTTAATTTTTTTATATAAACAGTTTTAAGAGAAAGTTTACTAAACCTGTCGAACAGTTATAACAACAACAGAAGTATCTACCACAGATTATACATTCAGATGTTCAACTCCCTATACCAGCCTTGGAAACTATGCAGAGCATTGGCTAGCCAATCAGAAAGCAGATCCAGAGAAGTATCTACCACAGATTATACATACAGATATTCCACTCCCTATACCAGCCTTGGAAACTATGCAGAGCATTGGCTAGCCAATCAGAAAGCAGATCACAATACAGAGATGGCGCTTCAATCGAGTTACGTCACCGGATACCACATGACATCTCGCCGGAAGTAGTTGTGATGCTGACACGCGGAATCCGATGACGTAATCATCAATTCACTACTGCCCTAAATTCATTATTTTGAAACCGATTAAATTAAAATTTTAAATATATATATTGTATTTGGATACCTTTTTATATTCTGAATAATATATTAAGCTATTTTTTGAAGAA
>AYEL01054409.1:0-65521 GCA_000484575.1 Olivierus martensii
CTATAACCTGAGACCACCTGTATAACGGGACCAAGACCACTATTTTAAAGAAACCATCAGCTTTCCATAGCACCTTATTAATGAGACCAGGGTTTTTAAAATAACTAGAAATATTGCATAATTTAATTTATAAATCCCTCCCACATTTGTAAAACTGGCGATAACCCCTTTACATGGTTTTGCACATGTAGATGGACTTTCCTATCTTGTCATATTTTTTACCCAATCAAAAATCAAATACAGTACCTGTACTTTTTTAGCTGAGACAGATCATAATTTAGAGTGCAAAATTAATTTTCAATTTAAAAAAAATGACAAGTAGAAAAAAGAAATCTGAGGACATTTCAAAACGAAAAGAATTGACATTGTAAGACAGAATAGAAATTATCAGACTAAGCAAAGAAGAAAATAAATCATAAAGAGCTATTGCCAATATTTTCAAAGTGAGCAAAACTCAGATTCAACATAACTACTGTATATTCTTTAATTAAAATATACAGTATTTTGTACATTATGTCATTATTTTATGTTATGTATTTAAAATTATTCATGATATTTATGCTATTTCTTCACTGAGATTTCTTTAAAAATAAAATATGATTTTTTTTTTATTATGTAACTTACTATATGCTATTTTAAATAAATTTAGAAGAAACCTATTATCAAAGACCACCTGCTTATTGAGACCGATCATTGACTGCCCGTTGCTGGTCTTATTAGACAGGTTACACTGTACATATTCATGTTATTTCTAAAAGTGCTAGTTCTTCTTTATCTTAAAAATTTCTATATTATGGATTTTTTGAATATAGGTATCCCTCCTATAACATGGTAGATAGGTTCCTGAAAAGCATAGTGTTGTGTGAAACCATGTTATATGAGACCTGGAGCTAATACAAAAAGATGAGTTATGTTCAAAAACCAATTAAAAACAAATAACTTTCTTTAATTCCACATAAGAGACTTAATTTTTATTAAGAATATTAATAACACGAAACATAAAGAAAAAAAAAATATATACATAAGACCCTAAAAAAACAATATACGTAAAGCAAAAGGAAAAAAGTATACAGCCTATATAACATTCATTTAATAATTATATCTTCCTTACCATTGTTTCATTAAGACAAAAATGTTTTTTTCTTTAACAATATCAACTTCACTTTCTGAACATTTTTTTGTATTTAAAGTTTGTGTGTCTTCTGCTCTTTTTACAAAATCTGTAATCTAACCCACTACAAATCACTAGAAAACAATCGTTCCTTAACATATACCCAAAAAGTTTATGAAAAAGTTTTTCTTCTCTTTCAAATTTCTCTATTGAAGAATAAAAACTAATTTTTTATTCAAGAATTGAATTTTTAGTACACAAAATACTCAATTGTTGCCAATTAACTCAATTTTAAATTGAAAAGAGACTGCATATCGTCTCTCTCAGGGCAAACTATGAAATTGCATTTATGACTAATTTTAGCAAAGTATTTCCCAATGATTGCATTTTGTGTGTGTATTGCATGTACATAATGTGGATTTACAAAAATTAATGAAAATGTTTTGTGTTATAGGAGCGTAAATGTAATTTTCTAAGTGTATTAAGTAAAAACCGTGTTGTAAAAGTACCATGTTAAAGGAGGGATACCTGTATTAATCTTTAATAAAACTTATTGTTCATTATTTTATAAAATCTGAATTTTGCATCAACATTTTAATAAAAACTATAATTAAACAAAAGTGCTTATTTTGTTTGTTTATTTCTAAAAAGTATATTTTAAAAAAGTTATTTTTACTTCCTGAGATGTGGTTCATCATCATCCCATTTGACAGCTTTAACAACTGGTTTCAATAATTTTTGCATATATTTCTGAAATATTAAAATATTCAAATTCAGTAGAATAAAAGTTTTATTTTAATTAACAAAATTTTTTCAAAATATACCTGAAAAGTTAAATGCCCAGGACTTTCAAACATAAGAGCATCTAATGTGTCAAAATGTAATAATGCAGTTTCCCATGGAACATAATCTTGTTCATTTAATAAATAAAGAGTTAAATTTAATGCAAGACTGCTTTTTAAACTTCCAACTCTATAATGTATTTGAAAGGCTATAATTTAATATTGTTTAATTTTCATAAAAAAATAAAACAAAAATAATAATAAACCTTGCAAGAGTAAATGCATCATCCAGTAAATTAGATCTATCTGCAGGATAGAGAGCCTATAAAAATTGAATCCCAAAATGAATGAATAAAAAAGTTTTAAAAATATTTTATACATTGTAATTAATAATATTTACTGTATGATTTGTTTGAAGAACTTTTATCAAAGACTTCCACATTTCTTCTTCATACATCACACGATAAAATCCAGTCTGGTTAACATTAAATTTTAGCCAATTATAATTGTTAGGCAAATGAAAAGATGCTGCAAATAAATGGGCTATGAAAATATGTATTTAAACATATTAAAATTACTGTATTATATACTTACAAGTTGTGGAATTCAACCAAAAATGTTTGACTTCTGATGATTTATCAGTTAAATAAGTAAGGGGAATGTACCATTTATAACTATAAGGTGATAAATCCTGTAGATTGGTTTCATCACTTTCAATAGGACTTAAATGAAATCTAGTTTGATTAACAGTAATTACATTTTTATTTTTAAGCACCATTACTAATGGAAATCCTTTCTGTTGTGTCCAAGTATCCATTATTTTTGATACATTCAAATGAGATAATTCAGATGTTACCTATTGAAAAATAAAATTAATATTTAAAGAAAATTTAATTTTTCTCACTATCTATAACAGCTCCAAATTTATAATCTTTAAAAAATAAATTAATAAAAATTGCTAGTTTTATTATACCTGCAGTAATGTTTTTCAGCTTAATATCCATAAATATATATTGAATTATATGTTTAAATCATCAAATAAGTATACAAATTTAAATTTAATTTTTGATTAATTAAAGCTATCATCATCATCAAAAAATAAGAATCATGCAAAATAAATGCTGTATTTCATGATAATGATCTCATCCAAAACTCCAATGCTTCATCCATGTAATAAAGGGAGATTCGTGTATAGATGTCCTCTTCCAGCAAAAACAATTATAGTTCAATCTAAATAAGTGTTTCTTGTTTGGTGGTCCAAGGAATCAATTTAGAGGTTTCATGGTATCCTTTATATAGAAATCCCATTTTTTAAATGAACTTTTCTATTCATTAACTATCTCTCAACTACAACTACTATATCAATACCAAAACTTTAAAAAGTAAGAGGTCTTTAATATCTTCACAGCACTTAAAGCAGAAGTATTATTATAAGAATATAAATTTTGCTAAAACTGTATATTAAACACTTTTTATTCAGTTAATCCAAAATGCTTTCAGCATAATCATAGCCCTCTTCAGGGTACATTCCTTAACTGGATATGGAAAATCGAACATAGAATGTAAGAAACAATTTAAATTAACAAATTTAAATTTGTTGTTATAGTAATATAAACATTAAAATTAAAGTCTGAAATTAGTATAACAACAAAACAATTCAAAAATACAATAAAATAACATTACTTTCAAACATAACATGAATATATTAAATGGCAAAAACATGCTGTTATGGGTATTATAATGATACCCATAACAACATGTTTTTATGGGAATAGTGGGAAAACTTCCTTGTCACAGAGGATTGCCAACTACAACACAGTGACAAATTGGGATAATGCTAGGATAATTAAGAAGGAGCTAATCTACTAAAAGGTAGAGTAGCAGAAGTGATCAGCATAACAGATAAGAAATTAAAAAAGTATAACATAATTATACACCATAGAACCCAACACGGTTGGTCCAGCTTGGATGTGGTGTCACAAAAAGCAAAAACGATAATTAACTATAATTTAATACCTTAATAGTAAAGACATCCATAACAACATATTTTTGCCATTTAATATATTCGTTATGTTTGATAGAAATGTTTTTTATGGCATTTTTGAATTATTTTTGTTGTTATACTAATTTTAGACTTTAATTTTTAATGTTTATGTTACTATAGCAACAAATTTAAATTTGTTAATTGTTTCATATTATACAAATAAATAAAGTTCAACTTACTTCCTAATTAATTCTAAGTTAAGACAAGTTTATAGCATGTCTGTTAATAAAAGTTTTTTCCTGCTATAAAGGATTTGTCTTAACTTAGAATTAAATTGTTTCTTACATTATATGTTTGATTTTCTATATCCAATTAAGGAATGTACTGCTGAAGAGGGCTATGATTATGCTGAAAGCACTTTGATTAACTGAATAAAAAGTGTTTAATATACAGTTTAGCATAATTTATATTCCTATAATAATACTCCTCCTTTAAATGCTATAAAGATTTGAATTCAGAAAAAGCAGTGTACTTGAATCTTATAGTATAAAATATGAGGTCTATGGCTTATCTTGAAAAAGGTGGACCCTTAGCTCTTATTTAATTGGGAACTGCTTATCTAAAATTATATTTAAGGATGCATTCACAGTTAAATATTTAAAATAAATAAGCAACTTAATTTATAAAAATTTGTATTTATTAAAAATTTTGAAAATTAGACTCTATTCTTTGTGAAACATTCTTATATGGCATTTTTGATTTTATTGAGATCCTTTATATATTCCTCTGCATCAGTATTATGTTGAAAAGCAAATATTGAATATTGAAAATTAAATTATACCCTGCTAGGGTATAAATACGAATCTATATTTAGTATAAATGTTATTTATTTTATTATATATATGTATAGTTGTATGTTTAAACCTCATTTGTGTATGTTTTTGTATAATCGTTTAATGTTCTGGAACTCTGATGTTTATATTAACTATTCTATTTTTTAAATTCTTTGTTCTATAAACTGTTCCATTTTAGAATATAAAATTCTGTGTAACGGTACTGAAGAGGGACTGATATGCAGTCCGAAAACGTTATACTGCAATAAATTTATGTAGAACTTGCTAAGTGAGCTTATTTTATTACATATATGATAAAGAGCAAGTTGCTTTCCTACGTGATATTTAAGAATATTGAAAGTTTTACACACTAGATATTTCTCAAAAAATGTGGGATGGTGGCTTACAAATCAAAATTTTTATAAACAGTCAATTCTTGTTATTCGTGGAATCCATATTCGCATATTTGTTTATTCATGAAAATTTATTTGTAACCACAAAATCAATTTTTGCAGAGCTTTCACACTTAGTTGCAGATTCCTGCTGAGCATCTAAAATACTGTTACCAATGTAAACTCTCTCTCTAACAAAGGAAGTTGTTTGTTATGAAATGTAGTCTCTGAATCAGTTTGCGGGAAAAGTCTCATTACCTATCCTTGCTCACTCCAGACTGCAGGTAGGCCAAAAGCCTATTGATATCATCCTCAAGTCTCACAAAAAATGTGACCCAATGCTTGAATGCAGCTTCAAATTTAGGCACCTAACTTCCTGTGCATTTACTCCTAACGCTGAGATTTTAGATCCAACTTGTGAGGCAAAAAGTGTGGCAGAAAAGGCTGATGCAGTTTTTCAACGCAGTTCAGAAAGATAATGTGTCAACTGCACATCAAACAACTATAAATCAAAAAGATTTTATTTACTACATAGTGTTTTAAAAAATTAAATAAAGATTACTGTAATTATAATACAGTCAAACCCCGATAAGACACTACCATCCATTTGGGGACGATTTTGGCAGCTAATCGGGATTGGTGGTTTATCAAAAACATGTGTAGTGTAGAAATGAAAATGAACTCTGAATTTATTAAATTTAATAAAATATAGTACATTTATATTTTTCAACCAAACTTAACATTTCTAAAAAATGTATACTTTACAGCAGGGGTGGGCAAAAGGCAGCCCACAAAGGCATCTTATATGGCCCACTGCATAAATTAGAACACAATACAGTTTCAAGGCCCACATTTGTAAAATTCTACTCGAAAAGAAAAAAATAAATAATGGATATTTTGTAGTGTAAATTAATGGATATGTCGCAAATGTACACGTACACTACCGAATTACTCCAAATTTTGATGATGTTATTAACCATGAACATAGTAAATTTCACCATTCACATTAAGTTGTAAATGTTTTTTTTTACAAAATTATGTAGGTACCTAATATTTTGTAACATTCTGTCATGAACATAGTAAATTTCATCATTCACATTAAGTTGTAAATTTGTTTTTACAAAATTAACTTTGTGAGTACCTAATATTTTGTAACATTGCTAGCAACCTATTCATCAGAATCAATCAGTTTGATAAAATATTTATGTTTTTAAAGAAAATTACCCGAATTTATTAATTGATAAGACAAATTATTTTCTAATGTTTCTAATGAAAAAATAGTTTCTACAGATTGCTTTTGAACTCTTTGCATACAAACAAAAACTAAGAGAAATATAACTAAGAAAAGTATATTTTAAAAATAATATTGATACACGAACATATTCTTTGATATTTTAAAAACAATATTGATACACAAATATTTCATTTGTGTAAGTATCACAAAAGTGACTACATACGATAGCGAGATTACAAGAAAGCGTCTAGATAAATTGATGCAACCATTATTCTTGTCCCATGTGATGATGAGAGGAATGTGTATGAGCAAGAATCAATTTTGCTTGAACATGAATAGTAATTTTATGTCAAAGTTTTTATTAATTATTAATAGAGTAGCTAATATTATCATCAATAATTTCTTTACATAATTATGACGCCATAAGGTTAAATTTCCCCTTAGGTACTTTTCAATTTTTATACGGCCCCGCTTCATCCTGAAAATGGTTTAATCCGCCCTCGGCAGAAAATAATTGTCTACCCCTGCTTTACAGTATAGTATATATACCATATATGTACAGTACTATATAGAAAACATGTCCATCTGCTGTTCTGATTCTCTACTTTGAGTTCTTTGTAAAACACTATGTACATAGCTTACTGTACAGTATCCTTATTTGCTTGATATGCAATAAATGATGGAAATGATCTTCCAATTTTAAATTTTCTATAACCTATGTGTGAACCAGGCTTAAAGAGACATTTACTCCATCTCTCCCACTCGCTGGTTAAAAATGAATCCAGAGAGCTTTTAATGCTGTATGTACAGTACTGATGAACTTCGGGATGTAAATCACCTTACATGCTTCCGGTGGATTAGAGGACAAATATAATACCAAAAGAAATATTTGTTTAGACATTTTTACTGGCAGATGGCATCTTATTGGGGTTTGTCTATTCCATTAACATAGGGAAGATTCATTTCACCAAATTTGTTGGCGGTCAGTGAGGGTGGCAGTTTAATGAGAGCGTCTTATCGGGGTTTGACTGTATTATATATATAGTACTATACACTGTATATACTTTAATTATTTATATACAGTGTGTATAAATAATTAAAGTAAAGTTAGTGTGTATTACATTACACTTTATATACTTATATAATTAAAATATATAAAGTGTAATGTAATACACACTTAAATAAGGTGTTTTTAAACAGAAAAACACACATAAACCAAGGATGAAAATGTTAGGATGAAAGGTTTGCAGGAACCTAACTTTATATTTCTTATAGGCACAATGGTTCAGTATTCGTGGAGAATTTAAAAAATGTAACTACTGCGAAAAAACTATTTAAAATCGGAAGATTGTTTTCATTGTTTATTGTGTACTGAGCAAATAAGGATCACGAATAACGAAATCGACTGTATATTATAATTGGATATATACAATTTACAATCACTCATACTTACAACAATGATGTAATTAGTTAATTCCATGATTAGCAATGGAATTTCATAGTTCAAATCTGTGACTCAATGGTCTGATATATGGAAAGTGTCCATTTTTTGCATCTGATTCTTGTAGTTTTGTGTTCTTTATGCTTACTAATATAATATAGTGTCTTATTAAACAATTGTAGTGAGAAATGCATAAAATTTGGGCATTTCCAATTTACAACTACTCTGACTTATGATGGCACAATTGAAAATTGAATCCCATCATAAGTTGAGGACTATCTGTAAATGAAGTCTTATAACTTTTCTCTTTTAATGTCCAAAACACTGCTTAACGATTATCCAAGTAAAAGGTACATTGTTTTTGGCCATATAACAAAACGAAAAAGTGCCATAATTAAAAAAGGTCGTTATAGCAAAATGCCGTATAAAGAGTGGCCGTATAGCGAGGTATGGGTATATACAGAAATCTTATAAATAGAAAATTCAATTAGATAGAACATTATTTACATTAAATTAACAAATTTAAAATTCGAATAATATATAATTCTGAAGATGTTAGAAAGATTGAAACAGAAGTATCAAACAATTTATTATTATTGTATTAATAAATAAAAATATAGATTATTTATTTATTATTTAAATCTAATATTTTGTTTGACAAATAGAATTATTGTTGTTGTTCAGTAACTATTTATTAATTTGGCAGTTTAAAATAGTTCACTATTGAATAAAATATGACTGGTATAGAATCATTTATTTATAAATATTTTTGTAGAAAGAAGAAAATGAAATTTTACAGAAGGATTTGTCTAATCAAGCTCAACTACTTCAAGAATGTAAATTAGAAAAAGTTGAAACAATTAATAGATTAACTAAAAGTTTAGAAGCTAGTCAAAGACAGTGCCAAGAATTACTTGAATCAGGTAATATATATCTTACTAATCAAAATATATGTGTTAAAGGAATATAGTAAAAAATAAATAAATTCAGTACTAAATTATTAGTAACTTTAAAGAAAAATGTGCTAAATAAAAATAAGCTCTAAATCAAATAAGTAAAATAAATCGTTTATGGGTCTGTCTTCTCGTTTAATGGGAGATTTTATAGACAAACCTTAGGGACACTCATTGGGAGTCCTTTGGCCAAGCCTTCTAGCTGAACTTGTGGTTAGAAGGAAAGAGAAGATAGTCATTCTGTGCTTTAGTTCCCAGCTTAAATTATTTCAGAGGTATGTTGATATCTTGGTTTTATGGGATGGACCAAGTAATAATTTAGGGCTGTTAATTAGTCTCTCAGACCAAAGTTTAGGATTAAAGCTAGAACTTCAATAATCTGATCTATCTACTGTTCATTTCTTCAATGTGAGGATTTCCACTTTTAATGGGGAATACGTTCCATTTATTGCAAACTGACATACTCTCCAATTTTTATTTCTGCCTTGTTCTCCTGACGTGGTAGTATAAAGCGGCAGCATTCCACTCCCTATTTAGAAGAGTATTCATTTGTTGCTGTAATCAAGGAGGTAGGTTTGGAGAAATTGGAACTGTTCTTTGGCAAGGTATACAGAATGGGTAAGTTCCTTTTAGGAATTTATAAAAGTTGGTCATTGTCAGAAACATCCCCTGCAATCTAACCCTGTATATAAAGGGACAGATCTTAACCCCATTATCAGTAGTCTAAAACATTCTTAGAAAAGCATGCTGTGTGTTTGATAGCACTTAGAAAGCATGGTTTTCAACCTCATATGGAATAATAATAATAATAATAATAATAATAATAATAATAATAATAATAATGTTTACAATCCAATACAGCACTACTAACAGTATTGGATTGTAAGCATTATACACGAGTATAAGCAGTGATCAAAGAAAGTTTAGTAGTTAATAATGATAAGTTGGGAAGTGTTCCAGAGTGAATGAGGTCCCATTCTTCACTAATAGTCTTGGAAACGAAGAGTGCCATATTGTCTTGTAGGCTTATAGAAAAAAAGAACCGAAGAACATATTAATGTGGTCCATAAAAGGGAAGTGGACACAGCTTTGGAATATAGGTGAAGAGTGCTATATTGTCTTGTAGGCTTATAGAAAAAAGGACCGAAGAACATATTAATGTGGTCCATAAAAGGGAAGTGGACACAGCTTTGGAATATAGGGCTTTAGAGCATGACCTAATTATTATGTGGGACAAACTTCAGGTATTAAAGACATCTAGTGACAGAGAGGACAAAAATGTTAGAGATAGTCACTATTCACTCTAACAGAAAGACTAGTAATATAATTAACTATGACAACTTTCTTGTGTTATCCCTGGCTTGGGCCTGGCTGGCTGAGTATTTAAGTTGTGATCCCATAGTAAGATGGAACTTTCAGTTTTAATATTGTCAGATTGTATTATTATGTTTTAATTTTTGGTTCATTGTATGAAAATCCACATCTGACAATACTGTATTAGATTCATATAAATCATAGGTTCCAACCTTTTTGCTTATTTGGGCCACATTTGAAGAAAAAAAATGTCTTAGGCTGCACATAAAATATACTAATTCTAATGATAGTTGTTAAACAAAAAGGTTAATAATTAATGTATAATATATGATATCCACTATGACAAATAAGCAAAAATGTTGTAGCATAATTTATATCTTTGGCTTCTTTTCATTAAAAAATTTTTTTAAAATTATTGAGCATGTCAAGAAGTTTTAATCACTGAAATTAGAAATATTTTAGAATATGGAAATACGAAATGTAGATAGGTGTTTAAATAATAAAAAACTTCATTAACTTCATTAAGTACATAAAAATCTCAAGTTTTAAGGAAGTTTACAATTTTATGTTGTGTCACACTCATTACAGCACTGGGCCATTGATTAGACAGCCCTGATGTAAATAGTGTTTAGTCAACATTACAAAAAAGTTTATGTGATTTTTAGATTTTGGTTTTATTATTATTGTTGGATTTTAATGTTTTTATTATTTTTATTTTTATCCTTTGTATTTTTAATTTATACAGGATGTATAATTATTTAAATTTTAGTATTTCATAATATATGTTAATCTGGATCTTGCTAAGCAATTGTTTTGCTATATTTTTAATAAAACAAAAATTATTTCTATCCAAATATGCTATGAAAATAGACATGTTTGGAATATTGTAAGGCATTTGTATAACATCAATTTATCATAAATCAAATGACCATAAATAGAAAAGTTAATAATGGACATTATTAGTCCATTATTATTAAATTATTATATTCAATTTGTATTTTATTATATTTTTTGTAATTTTTTGTATTCCATTTTTAAATTATCTCTCTTATTATTTTTATATATTTTTGGTTTATGTAGTCTTATTAACCTGTTTGATGTTATTAACATGTATACACATCAAGGATATGTAATAAAACAATAAAAAAATGATATAAAAAAATTCAATCCTGATTTTATTAATCCAGCTTTTGTAAATTGGTTTGTTTTCATGTAAAAATCAATGCAAATATGCTCTTTTGACAGTGGGTCTTAAATTTTTTCAGTTGTCAAAATATTTTTTAAAATTACATGTATATAAACATTGTTTATATTTGAACGGCTTGATAGAATTTGGATTTTTTATCTCATCGTGTCGATTTTATAGTCTAATCTAGCAAACCCATTCCAATTATTCAATTCAATAAATGATATTTTGGAAATTTTTGGAAAAACTCAAATTTTTCTTCAAATAAGCTATAAAATTTTGAAAATTAAAAAATATTGTAAATGATAATTTAGTCAACATTACAAAAAAGTTTAAAAATTTAAAAAATTTTTATTTATTGTGATTTTTAGATTTTAGTTTTATTATTATTGTTGGATTTTAATGTTTATTAAAAAAATAAATTTATCAATATTCAATTAGTGAGAACTTAAAGTCCAGAGCAGCAGTTACTTCATTTCTGCCTAAGGAAATTTAAATTCTAGAAGTGCACTGTTTGAATGAGTTAACTATTAAAAACATTCAGAATTTTTTTTTTGTATATTTTTCTTTTTTTGTTTTATTATATTCTTGCAATCTCTGAATTTGAAAAATATTTTTAATCTATTTATTAACAGCAGTCTCTATTCTGTTATTAGCAACAATTCAATAACTTTTATAATTAAATAATTTGTGTAATGCAATCATTGAAATTTATAAAAAAAATATCTTTATATAAAAATGATTTATTTATCATACATTATAAGGTATTTTAGAAATTAATAATAAATCTTTGATTTTTAATATTATAAACAGGTGAATTATTTAATATAAGACATCAGAAGTTACAAAGATACATTACTATAAACTTCTAATTTCCAAGCAAATTTTAAAAGATGATCGATCAATTACAGAAAATAGAAACTGCATAATCATCCTAAGTGAATAACAAAGATTAATATTTAATTTCCAAGCAAATTTTAAAAGATGATCAATTACAGAAAATAGAAACTGCATAATCATCCTAAGTGAATAACAAAGATTAATAGAAGTAAGTTAAATTTAATATTCCCAAACATAATAATTACATTTGAATTTAAAAGTTTCTATTGTGATTTCAATTCAATTTTAAATTATTTATATTGTTATATAAATTTTCCTAAAATATAATTTAAAATATTGATAGTATATTTATTTGAGTAAGACTGTTTAATTCAGAAAATGTTATAATTTTATTTTCATGATTAACAAGCAATAAACACATGATTCAATTTGGCTAATATAGATTTCCACTTACTGAAAATTATTTTTTGATTATCAGAAATGTCAGTTAAAATTATTATACAAAAGAAGAGAATATTAATTATGTTTTCAAAGGTTGCACTTCAGTTTAACTAAAGTGCAAACTTTGAAAACATAATTCATATCCTCAAGAGTTATAATTGAAGTGCAAAATCATATAAAGTATTATTTGAATCATTTCATAAATTTATAAATGTTATAAGCTAGAAAGATTAAAAATTTATTAGTATGCTGAATAAAATCTAAAAAAATTTAAAACAACATAAAGCACTTATAAATCTCTCATAATACCAAAATTCTTCACTAACTAAAAATAATAGTTTTTAATCTGGAAGTAAATTAATTTAATATGTTTTAATTAAATTCATTGACATTGAAAATAATAATATGGATATCCAATTATAAACTTTATAAATATTTTTATGAATTTAAATTAATATTATTCAGATTAAGTTTTTGTTAAATGTAAATTTTGCTATAGAGTTTTTAACTTCTTTATTATGACAATAAAATATTGCATAGATATAAATCAGAGAGTAAATTGTAGTTGATTTGGATTGGAATTTAGCCAATCCCTAATTAATAATAATGATGAAAAGCTGAAATAAAAATTTAATTTTTGTAATAAGAGAGAGAGAATTCAATATTCCCCTTTATAAGAATTTTTTCCAACAACCTTTGCCAACAATAATATTTTTTTTTTTTTTCAATTCCAACTAGTATTTCTGCGTATAAAATTTTTAATATTTTTATTTATTGAATTTTATATAATTTGAAATTGCTATATTCTGTATAAAGACAATAATATACTGTAGTATTAGTCTATTACTTAAGATGATATTCACTATAGCAACACTTATAGATCTACATTAAAACTTCATTCTGTGAAGTAGGCCAAAAAATTCATAATAAAAATAATTAAGAATTCGTGGCACTAAATAAATAATAAACAGCTCTAAGGCAGGAAACAATATATATACTTTAATATTGAATATATAAATGTTGAAAAATAAAAGCACTATTTGCAAGGTGAAAAATAGTTTTAATTTGCATTATGCAAATTAAAACTATTTTTCACCTTGCAAATAGTGCTTTTATTTTTCAACATTCATATAGTAGCAAGTGGTAAAATGATATGTTTATTGAATATATACTTTAGAAATAATTAAGTGATTTTTAAAAGCAAATTTTTTATATACAAAATTTTGAATTATTATATAATAAATAGACTATAAATGCATGTAACAAAGATTCTTAAGTTTTATTGGCTAGTATCCAAATTATGTTTGGGATACTTTTTGACTCGTCATTCATTTTTGAATTCAGATCTTTTATTTTTAATTTTTTATTGTGATCTATAAATTAAATATCTGCATATAATTATTGTTCAAGATAAATTCTTGTATTATAATGATAGATGATTTCTTGATATTTGTAGTTTGTTTTTAAAATATTCAAGTATGGTACTAAGGTTTTTTAACTTATAGATTGTTGTTTATATTAAGTTGGCAACATAATATAACACTATCATTTTCTAATAAGAGGAAGTCATTTGTAAACTGAAATGTTCATAAACCGAAATTATTTTCCCCATAGAAATTAATGTAAAATAGATTAATCTATTCCTGGACCCCAGATGATTGCTTATTTAAAATTTTACAACAGTATTTTGTTCACAAATTCTTAAAACAAAATCGATGGAGACCATTAAATCTATCATAAAAAAGATAAACACAACACTAAGCAGATCAAATATAGATGATAATTTAATTTAGTTTTACTATACCTGTATGGAAGAGAATTGATGGCATAAGTAGATGATGATGAGGAAGTGAAATGTTATTGTTTCAAAGGGGATTTTTTTCCTTTTTTCTGTCTCTTGGCACCACTCAACTCTGTTTCAGACCTGCTGGGCCTCTATTTCATTAAAAAGTTGTCCAATGTGATTTGTTTTTGTTTACGTTTTAAAATGTTTCTAAAGTGACACATAGCATTATCATTGAAAATGTTTAACAGTTTGTATATTTGTAACTCAATACAGTACATCATCTAAGACACTTTGTGTTCAGAAAATTTGTTAGTAAACAGAATTGTTCATGATCTGAAGCATTCATGAACAGACATTTGACTGAAGTATTAAATAAATTTTATCGTCATTCTAATGATGATATTGTATTTTACAAAGATTATTATTAATATCAGCATATTTTATTAATTATAAACACCTATAATCTGTAACATAATCATCAGTATATAAGTTTAAATATTAATTTTTCTTTTAATGCATGATATGTAGATTATAATATAATAACACATGTTTGTTTTTGGAAATTTAAGTTTTAATATATTGCTTGAAAAACTGATTTATAATTTTCTAATTTTATTGCTTGAAATGTTATATTTTTATTATTCAGTTTTTTTACAGGCTATCTTTAATCTTCAGGATTATATCTTATCCAAACTGCCAAGAAATTAAATTCCCAGTAGATTTGTAAAATTCCATCTTCTAAACTTCTGTAAAATAATGGTATTTGCTTTTCAACCTTTCAATCAAATTAGTAAAATATAAAAAATCCAGTTTGATATTTTTGTTTTTTTAATCAAGAATTTAAAAAAATTAATTATTGAAATTAAAATCAAGAAAAACATATGAACATTTAATCATTATTTCATTTTAGTATTTTTCTCAATCAGAAGTGAAGGATTTTATGATCTTAATGCACTTTTTAAAAAAAATTAATATACATTTTTTTCAAAAATAAAAAAAAGTTGTCAGGAGATAAAAAATTTTTAATATTCAAAATTTAATACACAGTTATTATTAATAATTGTAAATATATAATTGAATCAAATTAGATATAATTAACCTTCTAAACTGCTTACATCACTTACGTTAAAAGAATAGAACCCAAAGCACTAGATTGCAGCATATAATATGAAATTTAATGAATTAGAATGTTTTTTGTTCTGTTAAGCCTGAAGATGGCTGTATAGCCGAAAACGTTTGCGAATGTTTTTTTGTTTTAATTTCATTAAATGTCATATTATATGCTGCAATCTAGTGCTTTGGGTTCTATTCTTTTAACGTGAATTTTATTTTAAAAACAATGGTACACAAAGTAAATTCGATATATATGATACAATCAGTGAATAAAATGTGCAAAAAAAGCACTGATTTAAATTATAGTAGATAATTGATCAATGATCAAATAGTTTCTTCACAAAAGCAAAAAGTTTTTCTTGCAAAATGAAAAAGTGGTATAGATTTATGCTCTTTATTAAATTGAAAATTCATAAACTAAGAGACACCTGTATTCTTTCTCCAAATGAGAGTACTTCAAAATAACAACTTTTACTACTTATATTACTGAATTTTTTTAATCAAATAAAAAATTATAAAATATAAAAGTATATAAGATCATTTGTTTCTATAATCAGTGCTGGATATAAGCCGATTGGACCAATTGCATCCAATCAGGCCCCATGCTTGAGGGGATCCCGTGTTTGTCAAAGTTTATATTTAATTATATAAACATTGACAAATTGTATTAAGAAAAATATTAAAAAAAAATATATCTTGTTTTTCCAAAATTTGTGGAATGTATAAATGATACAATATAATAAAGGAAGTTACAGAATATTATAATAACTCAAAATGTCTATATATTTAATTACTTAAAAAATAATTTTAAGTAATTCAAAAGCCCTTTAGCATTTTTTCAAAAGCCCTTTAGCAGTCAAAAGACTTTATTCAGGAACGTTTTCAACGTACTTGGTGTCTTCCTCAGCATTGAAAATGTTCCTGAATAAAATCTTTTGACTGCTAAAGGGCTTTTGAGTATTATTATTTTTTGGTTTGTGTTTAGTGCAGTCTCTTTGAACTATTATTATTCAATTACTGTTTTTATATTGAGCCCAATCACAATATTTTGGATATAGATTTGTATTACAAGTTATCTATACTATGCACAGCAAAACTACAGATGCATTGGTGCTTCTGCCAATTTTCGTCATGTGTAGTATATATAGCCTCACAGTATCTTGCACAGTATCAACTGTGAGTTGCCTTCTACATACTTCCACAGTCACAAAATAAAGATATGCACTGTGTTACTTTTTTAAAAATTCCTTTTAATTTGCATAAATAAGTATTTAATTTTTATTTTGTGTATTTTTATATGTTGATTTACTTTGCTCAAAATGAAAGGATGAAAATTTTCCCTATCATCTACAGCAGTGTTTCTCAACCTTTGGGTCACGTTAAATTTTTAATGTGTCACGAAGGAACTGGTAAAACACTGAAATAAAAATATAAAAAATAAATAAATAACTAAATAGAGAAAAAAAAAAAATGTCTTTTACATTAATTTTGAAAATTAATTATGAGGTTCTAAATGGTATTAATTTCTGGTACGTTAATTTCTTAAATTAATTTGTTAAATTAAGTTAATTCTGACATTGTGAATGTAACTTAAGTCTATGTGCATATTTGTTCTGCCCGTCTCGGCATTCAATGGCACATTCCCCTTCCCAGTTTTGCTAATTTTCAACTAGTGTGTAATTGTCAGTTGTCAGAACAGCCATAAGAATAAACTTTGTATGTACATTACCATTTTTTTAAGTAGTCAGTGTGTTCATTAGTGTGTTAAAATTAGTAATCTGTATTTTGTATTTCGTTGAAGTGTGTGTTTTTATGTTGAAGTGGAAAAATTACAGTACATATGTTTTTAATTTACAGTTTATACATATTTAAAAACACCGCTTAAACTCTTCTAATAACTTTTATAACTAATAGCACTTACTGCGGTTGAGTTACTGCTTCTTTTTTAGATACGATTTATTTGTACTGCAAACGTTTTCAGTCTCTCTGACCATCTTCAGGCTAGATTTTCTATAAAATTGTTAATTCGAATCGTGAACATAGTTCTTGGACCTATTTAAAGCTAAATTTAGTTAAAAATGTTAAATTTAGCTTTAAATAGGTCCAAGAACTATGTTCACAATTCGAATTAACAATTTTATAGAAAACCTAGCCTGAAGATGGTCAGAGAGACCGAAAACGTTTGCAGTACAAATAAATCGTATCTAAAGAAGAAGCAGTAAAAGAGTTTATAATTATATTTTGTTGTATGTAAGTAATACATCATAGTCCATTGTACTATAAGTTGATTGGAGTATATACAGTATCATGCTGATATACTATCTTTTTTTATTTTATATTATAAAATAAACAATTAGATCGCAGTATGATTTCAAAAAAAATATGTTGGGTCGCATGTCAAAAAGATTGAGAACCACTGATCTACAGTATATATCATAATTATAATATTTTGCAATGTTACTGCAATCATGTTCATCATTCATTGAAAGAAGTAACATTCTGTCAAATAGAAAGTATTTGGATACAAGTAAATTTTTTATTTATTGCTATTAATAACCAAATATATCATGTGCTTATCTCAAACACATGATAATATTGATTCTTCTATGTTTGAATAGAAACAATTGGTAACACGTGTGTCCATAGTCCACAGAGATAACTTTTGCTGGATGCATTTATGAGTCCATAGCAATCAAAGAATTAATTAAAAAAATGGAATATTTTTTTTGTCAACAGATGACACCAGTTTCCATTCTGTAAAAAACTAATTGACAGGCTGTAACAAGCCTTTCCACAGGTCATCCACCCCTGTGAAGGGATCAGCTAGATTCTGAATGATGGGAATAGATGAACTGGGCCCATATCCCATGATAAATATTTTCAAAGGGTGGATCTGAGATTCAAACCTGAGTCCTCCAGAGTGAAAAGCCAAAGCATTTCCATGCAGCCAATCCAGTTGACAAAAATGGATATTTATTTATAAATGTTACTTATTTTATTTATATATATATGCTGTATTTTGAGGGGCCCTATGAGAAATATCCAATCGGGCCTTGCACTAACTGAATCAAGCACTGTCTATAATGAAATGATTATTTGACAAATTATTGCTTCTTCAAACTTTTACAAATCCTACAAATAAAAATAATTTTGAGCCTACCTGAACTTTTTCTGAAACAGAGGTAATTGCTTCATCATCAATTAAATCTACAGTGAGACTGTTTAAAATCATTTCTTCATTAGTAAGCCAATTTTGTAATTCATTTAATAAACTCACAAATTCTTTATTGGATGAAAAATTTGAAGATGGTGAAGTAAGCTGCTGTTCTGAAATTCATAAGTTTTAAGTAAAAATTATCACATTTTCTATTTAATTTAAAAATATTTTTAATTTATAAAATATTAGCTTTTTAAATTTATGAAATTATTAACCAATTCATTATACCAAATAATTACTTCTTTTAATTTAAAAATGCAGTAGGTCCCTGACTTAAGCAGTTAATTCATCCAAAATATTTCTGCATAAATTGAAAACTGCAATTCTTAAATTCAATACACAAAAATGAGAACATTAGAAAATGAATGGCCAAACTGAATTTTATGAGCATACTTTAAGCATAAATAAAAAAATTTAAGATCATAAGTTATATATTTGCAAAAAAGTAAATTGTTTAATGAATTTTTCATTTATATTTTATGGAAATTCAATGGAAATAGACTTATGCATCTACAGTATGTATCTCTGAAACTTCACAAATCAGGGACCTACTATATTTAAAAATAATTTAAATGAAATACTTTACAAGAACACACAAAATTAGATTATTATAGCTGATAATTCACTAATCATTTCTTCAGAATTAAATAAAGTAAATAATATATAGTATCACCAAAAGGAACCCAACTGTTTTTGAGTTGATTAGGAATGATAAGGACTGTTATGAGGATAAGGATAGGAGCAGAGTCTATGAGATTCCTTTGAAGAATCACTCATTAGATAGGGAAGTATTTTATATTGGATATACTGAGAGAAATTTAGAAAGGAGTATTAAGGAACATAATGCTGACCTCAAATACAGAAAACTTTCGACAGTGTTTAGCCAAATATTGCTGCTGCACGATATAGAAATGGATTGGGGAAATGCAAGAATTATTCGGCCCACTGATAAGAACTGGGACAGGAATATGATTGAGGTGTTAGAAATTCTCAAAAAGAAAAAGGTTATGTGATAAATTTTATGGAACTGGAAATGATCCCTAGTGCATGGAGGTGGTTGTTTAAAATCAACAAAACAGATTAAAGGATATGCTACTGTCAGTTTTGATACTCCCGTATGGGATTTATGCTTTTTGTAACTATTATTTTTAATATTTGCAAATAATTTTATGTATTTTAAATTTGTATAATATTTTAGTTAATTTTTACAAATTTGTAGAACTTTTACAGTTTCTGTAATCTATTTAATGTATTTTTAGACAATCTGATGCCTAACGAACTGTACGGCTTTGCAGGCTGGAGGTGCTAAGGAGAGTGCTTCCAGATGTGGTCCTGCCCTTTAAATTTTGTTATGTAAAGGTTAGGCCCTACAGTTTAAGAAAAACAGAAATTAAGTATAATGCCAAGAACTGCCTGAGCAATGCCGGGCATGGGTCTGCTAGTTGTCTTTTGTTTTTAACTTTACGACCCATTAACATTACATATAAAAATTTTTGTGTAACTGTAAACGAAAATGATATCAATAAATAGTTTGGTTTATAATGACTTTTTATATTTTATGCATTTTTTAAAATTTAAAATATAAACTGCAAATGGTTTTCTAGTCTTCATTCATGTGAATTTCAGTTACTTGATAATTAAAAAGTAAGAACTTCCATACAAATGAAGCATTGAATGCATTAGAAAAATTAAATTTTTAATTTCATAAAAATTAACATATACTTACTTGAATTAAGACATGAACGATAAAGATTAACTCCATATTTAACAACTTTAGAAGAATTTTTTACTCTTGAATTATCTAATATATCTAAAAAAAATGTAAAAAAATTATCATCTTAATTAATAAAATTTTTAATAATAATTTAGCTTATACACAATTATAAAAATTTTGCAAAATAATGTTTTATTAAATTTTATCTTGCTGAATATCCAAATGAAATCTATAATAAAATTTCAAAATAGAATTTCAACAAGAATGCACAAAACAAAAAAGCAAAATGCAAAGCCTTTTAGCAGTCAAAAACTTTAATCAGTAATGTTTTCAATCAACTTAGCACCTTCCTCAGCTGCTACTACTACAAAACTCACCCTGTTACACAAGAACATGAGACTACTATACAAAATAAACAAACACAATAAAATTTTAAAGGGCAGGACCAGATCTGGAAGTATTCCCCTTAGCACCTCCTGCCCGCAAAGCCGTATAATTTGTTAGGCACCAGATCGTCAAAAAATACATTTACCAGATTAAATAAATTTTCGATAATTTTTATAAATTTGTATAACTCTTATATAGTTTTTGTTTCCGTAATCTACTCAATGTATTTTTAAACAATATCTGGTGTCTAATGAATTATACAGCATTGCAGGCAGGAGGTGCTAAGAAGAGTGCTTCCAGATATGGTTGTGCTCTTTAAAATTTTGTTGTGTTTGTTTATTTTGTGTAGTAGTCCCCTATTCTTGTGTAATAGGGTGAGTTTTGTAGTAGCAGCTGAGAAGGCTAAGGACATTGAAAACATTTCTGATTAAAATTTTTGACTGCTAAAGGGCTTTGCATTTTACTTTTTGTTTTATAGTAGCAACTGAGGAAGGCCACAAGTGCATTGAAAACATTTCTGATTAAAATTTTTGACTGCTAAAGGGCTTTGCATTTTACTTTTTTGTCAAATGAAATCTGTTTTAAGAAATAATTTAAGATAACATAATTTGGGGTTTTTTATATCAATGCATCTGCTAGATAAATGAATGCAGTAATTGTTCCACATTGAAAAATTATGCTTATGTAATTTTTCAATTATATTATTGTCATAATTTATATTTTGATTAAAAAGAGTGTAAATACACTTTTTTTAATCAAATTATAAGTTATGCTATAAATTAATAATAAACTGATTAAAATGAATAGCTGTTAAGTTTATAAAAAGTGAGTTATTCTAAAAAAATATGAAATATCAGCAGTATTGACTTTTAATTTTTGTCAAGGGACTCATCAATATGCAAATATTTATACAGCTTTTCACAAAAAATTACACAAAAATGAATAATCTTTTTGATATTAATGATTATTTGCATTTATGATTTGCAGAATATTAATACATATTAATTTTTGCACTATTAAATATTAAACTTATAATACTTTTGCTACACATTCAAATTTCATGATAGTGTCTGCCCTCATTGCCTCCATAAAGTTAGTATTTATGTGAACTATTTATATTCTATTATATAACTAAAGCTTGATATAAAATATATTAATATTTTCAAAATGTTTTTGATTTAACATGATGACCAAGAGTTTCAATTAAAAGAGCAATTATACTGAATTATTTCCACATATACAGTAGAACCTGTATAAGATGACCACCTCTCGTTCTAATCAAAATTAATCTTTTATACAGGTGGTTGGCTTATACAGGTTAACTATAATACAGCATGTTTAAATGAAACAAAATGATTATACTATCAATAATTTCATCGTGTTAAAGATTTATTCAAAAAAACTATAACTTAGAGAATTAAATATATTCATTCCAAAACTAAAATTCTAACCTTTCACCTCTATATTCAAAAAAAGTTTTCTCGACTTTCGCGCCACCTGCTTATACAACTGAACAAGTGGTTAATCTCGATTAACTTAACCGCGTATGAACACCGAAATTCCCGGTTAACTTGATCGGGGTTACTTTTATCCTGGTTAACTTTTCTAGTGTGAACGTAGTATTAGAGTACCACGCAGGATGACCCGAGTTCGCGTCCCAGGTGCGGCATCACCTGAAAAGTTTTTTCGGGGGTGCTGAGCCCGCCTGGCGATCCCCGCCCTTCACATCGGCCCCTCTCCATGGGTGCGGGTGCAGCTCGTGGTTAGAACTAGCCCCTCCTTTAGTAATCTTTCTGATTGGAAAGGGGCGTAAAAATGTTCCACTATCAACAAATCTATCGAACATCACTTTCAAAGTAGATCGATCTACTTTGGAAAGATAGTGCACTTACAGTAAAAATTGTTCGCTTATATCGAAAATTCATAATGGAGGACTTATGAAATTTAACAATAGAAATTACTTTGCCAAATATTCACGATGCCGATCTTTGAGATGGAATTTATCACCATTATGATTAATTTTCATTTGATCACAAAAAATTGTTAACAATCATAAAAAATAAAATAAAATATTATTATATAAAATCAATATAATAAATAACAAGGATACAATTAAAGAATGAAATTAAATTTTAAATCATATTTACAAAGGAAAACTTTTGATAAATTTCTTAATTCTTAGATACTTTAATAAATTATTTAACTGATTTTTAGATTTTTATTTAAACCGTTTATTAAGTTTTAAATAATGATAAAGCTGTTCCGGTGCGCACTTGGCTTCTTATTTTTATATATAGGATGATTCATCTAAATGTGACAAGCAATTTTTTTCCGCAACCGCATTAGATAGGAAATTGACCTAAGCGGGAAAATTCTCGTATTAAAACGATCTTTTATTTGATTTATGATTCATTACGCTGTGACATCTGCAAAAAGCAAAATCGAGCGTACTTTAAAATTTTCATAATAATGACATCTTATTTATCGCCAATAGAAAATTCTTTTGTCGCTACACTACTGCTTTCGACCGATTCGGCGAAGGTTTACGCTACATAACCGTGCTATTTCCTAGATTTTTATAATTTTTGAGGCAGGGCCATGTAGCGTAAATCTGCCTTTGCCACTTAGCTAAGGCAGTAAGTGCAGCGACGTCACGCACAATTTAGCGGCGCATAGAGTCGCATCGAGTAGATTCCATTGCAGCACGGTTTGTTTAGAAACCAAAACAACAGATTTTAATCGATCTGCACCTAAAAAATTATTAGTTTATTTGAAAAATGGTTCACGCGAAATTTTTTAATGAAAAAAAGATTTTCTATTGGCAATAAATAAAATACCATTATTATGAAAATTTTAAAGTATGCTCCGATTTTTCCTATTTACAGACGTCACAGCGTAATGAATCATATATCATATAAAAGATCGCTTTAACATGAGTATTATCCCATTTAGATCAATTTCATTTCTAACGCGGTTGCGGAAAAAATTGTCTGACACTTTAGGTGAATCACCCTGTATACTAAAAGATTTCGAAACAATTTTACAAAAAAAAAATTGATTGAAATAACTTAACAAATAATAATATAATTACGAAATAAATATTAGAAGATAAGATAATAAACAATACTTGAAAAAATGAGTACAGTCGAATCTCGTTATTCGCAATAGTTACGTTCTGTAAATTCTTCGCGAATACTGAACTATTGTACCCGTAGGTGAAACTCCTGCGAACCTATCTTCCAACATTTTCATCCTTGCTTTATGTATGTTTTTCTGTTTAAAAAATATCTTTTGTATTACAGTACAAATATCCCTCTTATAACATGTTACATAGGTTCCTAAAAAAGATTCCGTTACGTGAAACCGTGTTATATGAGATCTGGAACCAATACAAAAAGGAGAGTTGTGTTCCAAAACCAATTAAGAACAAATAACTTTCTTTAATTCCATATAAGAAACTTAATTTTTATTAAAAATATTAATAACATGAAACATAAAGAAAAAATATATAAGTAAGACCCTAAAAAACAATATACAAAAAACAAAAAGGAAAGAAAAAAGTTTGAAGCCTATGTAACATTCATTTAATACTTATATATTCCTTACCACTGTTTCGTTAAAACGAGAATGTTTTTTTCTTTAACAATATCATATCAATTTCATTTTCTGAACTTTTTTATGCATTTAAAATTTGTGTATCTTCTGCTCTCTTTACACAATCTGTAATCTAACCCGCTACAAAACAATCCTTCTTAACATATACCCCAAAAAATTTTATGAATAAAAACATTTTTCTTCTCTTTCACATTTTTCTGTTGAAGAATAAAAACTTATTTTTTTTTATCTTAGAACTGAACGTTTGGAACACAAAAATATTTAATTGTCGCCAATTAACTCAATTTCAAAATTAATTTAATTAATTCAATTTCGAATCGAAATCGAAAATAGACTGCATATCGTTTCTTAGAACACAAAAATATTTAATTGTCGCCAATTAACTGAATTTCAAAATTAATTTAATTAATTCAATTTCGAATCGAAATCGAAAATAGACTGCATATCGTCCTCGCAAGGCAAAGTAGCGAAATTGCATTTATGATTAATTTTAACAATTTCCCAATGATTGCAATTTATGTTTGTGTTGTGTGTCTATAGTGTGGATTTACAAAAATTAATGAAAACGTTTTGTGTTGTAGGAAAGTAAATGTAATTTTCTAAATGTGTTAAGTAAAAACTGTGTTGTAGAAATACCGTGCTATATGAGGATTTCTCCGCAATTTTCAAATCGTGTTAGAGCGAAACCGTGTTCTAGGAGTGTTACCTGTACTTATAAATAATTACTGTATATTTAGTATAAAGTACTATATGCAATATTATAATTATAATAATCTTTATTTAAATTTAAAAACTCTATGTAGTAAATAAAATCTTATTTTTGATGGATAGTTGTTTGATGTTGCAGGATGTTTGATGTGGTAGCTGACTCAATGTCTTCCTGAACTGCATTGGAAAACTGCATCAGCCTTGTCTGCGTCCATTGGCGTAGCTACAATGGTGAAAGTGGTGCTACTACACCAAGGCCCAAATTGGAAAGGGGCCTAGTTCTGTCAAATTGCAAAAGCTATAGTTCATTATGATTAATAGAGACAATTTTGTCTCAATCTACTCTTTAAACTGAGCCGGAAGCTTATTTACCAGATTGCGTTCTTCCGACGTTATATAGTGCAATGTTTTGAATAAATTAATGATTAAATATATCCGGAATTATTTCGAAGGACTGAAGCTGACTATTTTAATGACAGCTATGTTTTATAAAATATCTGATTATAAATATATATTGTATTTAATATTTAATAAATAAATGTTCTGGATCTTCTGGCATCCAAATGTTGCTGAATGGTTTTATGACTTTGTTTATTATTGCCTGCAACTAAGGGAAAGATTTCTCCCCAGATCCTTCTGGTGACATTCGACAGTCCTGGTCACACGTTGTTATCTGTGCGTTATTTTAAAATAGTTATTCATTGCTGTGTATCGAATTATTTTTAACCTCTAAAAAGTATAAAGTACATGTTTTACGGAAAGATCAAAAAATAAGCATTTTCCATTTAATAATTAATGTATCAACTTTATTATATCTATATTATTTGTATTGTAGTTTTTTTTTCGTTGTAGTTAAAAAGCATTAATAGGAATTATCTAAATGTATCAACTTTATTATATCTATATTATTATTTGTATTGTAGTTTTTTTTTCGTTGTAGTTAAAAAGCATTAATAGGAATTATCGTCCACAAGAAACAACGGAACTAGGGATAGATAAAGTTAGAAAAAATTATCTTGTGTGCGATATACAGTACATTATTATTAATTTATTACGTTATAAATAATTACCCAGTATACTATCACCTGACAGTATTTTCGCCGTTCAGCAGGAGTCCGAGAATAAGCACGGAAGCGCCGCGGAAATCGTTTTTATCAGGGTTGCAGAGTCGGATAGTAAATGATCCGACTCCGACTCCACCTTTTAAAAAATATTGTTATTTATATTTAAGTATATCGAAATACTTATATTAATTTAGTTCTGTTTATTTTTTCTTTGTAGAACAAAATGATATGACAGCTAAAAGAAATAAAGTGCATAAAATATTTATTTTTTTCCAAATTTTACAATGGAATTAATAAATAAATAACTTATTATTTGTAATGTTAAAATTTTGATATTAATATAGTATAGTAATTATTATTTTTGTTGAATAATTCTTTAAAATAATTTAAAAAACAAAGAACTATATGTATGCAATATTTGTGATAAGGAGTTCACACAGAGAGAACAGTTAAAATATCATTTAAGGTCATTGTTCTCCTTTATGAGTATTATCATGTGTGAATTTTGCAATAAGCAATTTAGAGATAGGAACTATCTCAACAGACATATGAGTCCATACAAGAGAAAGGGCTTTCTGTTAATGTGTTGTGAGATATATAATAAAAGATTTTTACAAAAGGATCATTTCAATATTCATTTAAGAAGAGACTACATTAAATTTCTCTAGGAAAATATTTGATATGCATCTTAAAAGCTGAGATTTATATATTTATATATAATATCCTGAGCTGGATTTGCATTTTTAGGGGCCCTAGGACAAGCAAGGCTTTAGGGCCGCCTAAAAATTCAAATCAGCTACGTCTAATTTTAAAGGCTCCTTATAACGAAGGAACCTTTAAAATTTTACTTTCTATCTAGCACTTTAATAAAAACCTTAAAATTTTACTTTCTATCTAGCACTTTAATAAAAACCAATTTTTTTAAAATTTTACTTTCTATCTAGTACTTTAATAAAAATCTCATTTTTTCTTATTAAAAGTTTATAAAAGTTGAAAACTGATTGATAGTTTTGGGGCCCCTAGAATTGCGGGGCCTTAGGATGCAGTCTAGTCGGCCTACTAGTAAATCTGGCCTTGATTATATCTTGGATGATTAAGAACCAACAATACTAAGAACTAATATTTGATGTATTTATTTGCTATGTGTGCATGTTTGAATTGCTTATTTATATGCAAATTTGCAAAATGACACATGCTGGCATTAAAACAATTCATAGAGATTATACAGTGCTATACAAGATTTGTACCTAGGCATTTAATGCTATGTGTGCATGTTTGAATCGCTTATTTATATGCAAATTTGCAAAATGACACATGCTGGTATTAAAACAATTCATAGAGATTATACAGTGCTATACAAGATTTGTACCTAGGCATTTAAAAATATTCAGAGTTTTTCTCTAATGAGATATTTTATGGAAATTTTTAAAGCTTATTAGATTGGTTAAGATTTTAATACCAAATATGGAGTGAGTTTATACCTGTAATCTCTCAATTTATAGTTTCTTGCAAACTATGCAAGGAGATCTCTAAAATATAAAAGCTATTCATTCAAATTTATTAATTTTAATTAAAGTTTTGTAATTGAAGAGAGTGATCCCAAAACATATTCAGTCTGTTTTTGTTAATTTTCTGGAGAAGCAAAATATGAATTGAAAAAGTATTTCATGTGTGAATGATTATTTATTACCAGCTATCTGTTTCTAATTTATATACATGCGCTTGTAAAATCTTGAAATCAATCATCAATAGTGTTTAAATACACAATGATTAAATATAATGGTGTTAATGGAAACTTGCTAAGTACAAGGAGTGAACGTGTTTTCAATTACACTCATTCTTCATTAGAAGAAAAACTAAATTTATTTTGATTTAAGTATTAAAATACAGTTGATTCTCAGTAATTGAGGATTCCCTATTCACATTTTCAACTATTCCCGAAAATTTATTTGTAACCACAAATTTGATTTTTGCAATTTTTGCAGCACTTTCGTGCTTATTCGCGGATTATCGCTGAGCGGCAAAAATACTATATTTCCCATAGGCACAATGATTCAGTATTCACAAAGAATTTACAGAATGTAACTACCACGCTTATTCGCGGATTATCGCTGAGCGGCGAAAATACTATATTTTCCATAGGCACAATGATTCAGTATTCACAAAGAATTTACAAAATGTAACTACCTCGAATAACATGAATCGACTGTAATAAAAAGTTATGTTCAAACTTCTATATGAGTACAACGAAACATTCATGGTGAAGTTCAAACATTACCTTTATTACTTCATGGGAAAGTTCTGGGGCCTTCCATATGAGTACATTATACTCATGGGAAAGGTCCCAGAATATGTACTTAATCATTCCAAATTAGGAACTAATAAAATTCAGAAAAATAACTTTTCTTTTAACAATACATAAAAAATTCTCAGAAACTTAAATTTTTAATGTTATGATTTCATTTCAAGAACTTCTATGAAAATTAATAACCAATATATCTATATATCGATTATCAGTGTGGCTGATTTCCCAGAACCATGCCACATCGATCGGCATGGTTTTGAGAACAAACTGGCCTTTAATAAGATAGATGACTTCGATAGGAGTATGTATTTGCATCAAATAAAAAAATGTTCAAAATGGACTGAACGCATTTTGGGATCACACTCTTCAGTTATGTCAGTCAAACTAAGAATTTTTATAGCTCAAAATCTCGGAAGATTAAAATTTATAGATAATGTTATCCGAAAACTATTGCCATATCATTACTTAACTTCAGTAAAGTTATGTTCTTGCAATATTCTTTTATATTACAATATATAGTTTATTGAACTTGATTTATATTTTGTGAAATTGTTTGCCTGATGAAAAGCTTTTTGAAATTTTACAAGCAATTTTACAAATTTTTGAAAAAGTTTTAATATTGGTTACAAAAATTATTATTCCAGAAGTATCAGTTGTTTTCTTCTGAGGTAACTATTCTTCTATGTGGATATATACTTATTCTGTTCTGAAGCTTTGGTATGAATTGTATCTTGTTATCTGCAGATGCTGGAACTATTATAGGTGATATACATTATTTAACTACATGTATTCTTGTAAGCTTTATAAGAAAATGAAGTGCTTATGGCATATAAAACTGCATTGACCAAACCTAATACCTTGAAAGATAAAATATCAGGCATCAAAATAAATATGAGTTTATTAGAAATCATTCAAAAAGTAATTTATATTGCACTTACCGAAGCAGCGATTTTTCCGTCGTGCTCAGATTCTCTGAAGTAATGATGCTTTTCTTTGACTAGAATAATCAATAAGGCCAAACCAGCACTCAGATATAGCAGAAAACAAAATATGTTGAAAATTACCTCCTAAAATGCAAATAAATCAACTTCAAATTTATTTCAATAAAAAATAAAATTAAGGATAGTCATTAAGTATGAATGCATATAACAGGGGTGGCCAAACTTCATGTCACTATGAGCCACACAGGAGAAGCTCAAATACTCGAGAGCTGCATTTTCTTTCTGGATCAATGATAACAGCATCAGGTTTTTGGGTAATCTTAATAATAATTTCAAAAGTTGTTTATTTCAGATGCATTTATTTTGTATACATGCATACTGTTTTTACAATAGATAAAAAATAATATATCTAATTTGTTTAACTTAAATAAGTATTTGTTTTATATTTACTATTTACTTTCATGGTATGGAGTCACATTGAAGTTACCAAAGAGCCGCAGTTTGGCCATCTCTGGCATATTACTTATATGCAAAGTATTTATATTCAAAGTACCAAAAAACAGCTATGTGCAAAGGCGTATAAAGAACAATACAAGTCATGATTAATCAAGATTATGCAAGCCAATAATTGTACAGTATTTAACAATCAACTTTAATAAGTCCAAAATTCTTCTGTACAGTATTAGCTTCAATGAAAATTGCATAATAAACTACACACATTAGTTGAGACAGATGGAACACTTCGCTTGTTCGAAGGTGCTGTCACTATTGGCAGTACCTGGCGTTACCATGGGCGTTATTCATTTCACTTTCGTTGTAGATAGTGGGATGTCGGTTTAATGTTTGTACGAATCTTATAGCAGTTTTATTACAAAAAAACTTTTATAATTAAAACTTTCAATAGATTGTAGTTTTATTACAAAAAAACTTTTATAATTAAAACTTTCAATAGATTAATCCATTTTTATTAATAGTTGAGTTCGAGGCGTTTCGTTCATTTCTTGTATTACAAAAAATTTTTATAATTAAAACTTTCAATAGATTAAAACATCATTTTTTAAAAAACTTTTATAATTAAAACTTTCAATACATTAAAACATCATTTTTATTAATAGTTGAATTAATTAAAAGTTTCAATAGATTAAAACATCATTTTTATTAATAGTTGAGTTCATTTCAAGTACTCTCCATAGAGGCGCTTCGTTCGTTTCTTGTATACAATAGACTGAGAGTGTCCTATCTGTGAATAAACTATAACCACGATACACCTATTAATAGGTAAAACAAGTTACATGTAAATTAATTTTGAATTTCCTATATTATTTTTAAGAGGTCGCGTGGTAATGCGTTCACCTACCACTTTGGAGGATCCGGGTCCCATTCCTGCAGTTTTTCAGGAGGGTCCGGGTCTGTTCCGTTAAATTCTATTCTTCAGCCTTTCGTTGACCCCCAAATGGCTGTTGGCCAGCCTGTGGTAGGCTCTACAAATGGCCACCATCAGATAACGTGGATATGGCGGCTTAACCAAAGACGAAAACTAATTTAATCTTTAAGATCACAGGATGTGATGTTTGTTGGTGATGTGTGATCACACGAGATCACAGTTTATTAGAATCCAACTAACTTGCGAATATTAATCCAATTCTAAACTATAAATTATGAGATCCTGCGATAGAATTTAGAACCTCACAATTTAAGAGTTCTTAAAGAGTTTTATTTCTAAGAATTTTTGACAGGCGATTCAGTCAAACTAAAATTTTTCAGACAGTTAAACTTGTTATAGCTCAAAATCTCGGAAGATTAAAATTTATAGTTAATTTTCTGAGAAAAATATTGCCATATCGTTACTTATCTTCGGTAATGCTCTGTTTGTGTAATATTGTTATATATAATAGCGTATAGTTTATTGAATTTGTTTTATATATTATGAAATTGTTTGCCCGAAAAGCTTCTTGAATTTTCAACGAATTTTACAAAATATCAGCGATTTGAAATCATTTTATGTAAAATTAAATAAAAATACTAAAATTATTTTTATTTGTTAATAATAACTTACAGAATAATAATAATAAAAAACTTACGAAAAGTGTTTTCGGTATCAAAGTTGATGACATCACAGATGATACTGAAGTTACCAGGAGGAGAAAGGTGGGTAAGAGACATCCAAAGGCAACCAAGAACAAATAAGTGTGTTCCGATTTACCCCCGAAACCGTCTATAGAATGATTATTAAAATGAGTTCCATAATAAGCCACAAGACCCAAAACAATAGTACCAATTATCTGAAATGAAACGAAAATAATTAAATATTAACTTTAAAATTATTTTTTCATTGCAAAAATGATTTTAAAAATATTCGCCCTGGAATATATATAAATAATTCTTACAGAATAATAATAATAATAATAAACTTACGAAAAGCGTTTTCGGTATCAAAGTTGATGACATCACAGATGATACTGAAGTTACCAGGAGGAGAAAGGTGGGTAAGAGACATCCAAAGGCAACCAAGAACAAATAAGTGTGTTCCGATTTACCCCCGAAACCGTCTATAGAATGATTATTAAAATGAGTTCCATAATAAGCCACAAGACCCAAAACAATAGTACCAATTATCTGAAATGAAACGAAAATAAATAAATATTAGCTTTAAATTTATTTTTTCATTGCAAAAATGATTTTAAAAATATTCGCCCTGGAATATATATAAATAATAATTAAACTTTCAAATGGATTAGTTGCTTTTGTATCATTAATAATATAAACAATGGTTCCCTTCCATATAAGTGATTTTTCTCCATGAAAAAAGTTAAACGTTGCTGCTTACAAGTGTGTACATATTTTTTATTTTACTATTTATTTTTTAAAGTTTATAATTATCATAATTATTTACTTTTTTTATTTAGCAGTAATTAATTTTATATTCAAAACAAATTTTTTTTTAATTGTTATACAAATATATTACTTTCGTTCGGCAGATGGCAGCATAATAACGAAGCCACCTAAGAAAAATGTAAATTTTCTTTGCATTAATTTTTTTTAAACATTTAATATCCTTTAAATTATGAATTAAAATTAAAATGTAATCATGCTTAAAAAATTTTATCATGAATTGGATTTACAAGTGATCTCATCCTTTGCTCTACGTCATTATCGCTTTTATTCCAACGTAGGCGAAGGTGTGAATCTTATCTTTTCTGTTATTTTCGACGACAGAAATAATTCTACAGTGTAAACATGGGAAACAAAGTTATCGCGATTAACCCAAATTTCACTCGTTCCTATTGATGTTTTGCAACGTAAAACGGAACCTGCAAATAAACGATTATTTCATTGGAGGAATGTTAGAAAAGTAAGTGCAAAATAATTAATTTGCACTTTATGCTGTCATATTATGCAGAACTTCTTATAGAAAAAGAAACCGCAATTGTTCGAACATTTTACATTTCAATAGAATAATTAAAATTTGCAGTTGACAGGACGTGATCATTTCCGTGAAAATCATTCGAGCTTATCGATAAAAGTTCGTTTCTAACAGGAACTCTACTGTAACTAATTAATGCAGCATTTAAGTTTTAATAGCGAAAACTCGATTGTAGTGTGTAAATCTGAACGACAGCAATTATATGCCCGGAAAATTTTGGTAGTTAATTTTCTGGAGAACAAAAATTTCTTTAAAATAAAGCGCGCAACTGTTTTGTTTAACGAAATTGGCGGCTCTGATTCGAATGTACAGCTATATTTTTTACTAATTATTGATTAAAAAATTTCCTAACTACATTGCTTCTACTGTAAACAAACTTGTGTAAGTTTTTACACACTCGAAGATCCAAAAATAGAAAAAAAATTCTGACATCCATTTTGAGGGGCACGCTCATGAATCATCACAATAAACAAACTGCAATAATTATCATCGCTAAATATAGAAATGCGGGAAGATTAACTTCATTAAATAAATGCAAAGAGATTGGTTTTATAAATATAAAAAAAATTTGTTTATATATCTATAGCATGTTTAAATGAGCGCAATTTTTAGATTCCGTTCCGTATAGTTCTATTGATTTATGGATAGAAACACTTAGCAAAAATTTAAATATTTTGATATTAAATTAATCTTACCGTTTCCAGCAATCTCAGTATTCCAGCCCACGATTTTAAATATCCAGAATTGAAGGTACCAGTTGTTGCAGTGGTGGTGGTGCGGACCGTGACTGTATGTGGCATTTTTGACGATTTTTCGCAAACTCGCCGCGAAACGCTTCACAATCAGATTTTAAATCGAATATATTACGTATTAAAGTGACGTCATGAAAAAAATCTCTGCCCACGTCGCACGTTGTAAATATTTTGGTAGTTGAGCAACGGCAACAGTCATGATCGTATAATTAAGAAAAGCTGTAATGAAGTCATAAGAAGCTGTTTTCGCTTATTCTTTTCGGTTTTTTTAGCCTTTCATGTTCCGTTATGAGTATTTTTATCTTTTTTGTTTATGCATGCCGTGTTTATCGTTTTATTTTATGACTAAGTAAGTTTCAAGAACAGATTTTAAGATTAAAGGCTTTCACTTAAAGTAATGTGATGTATCTTTCTACCAAAAAAGCCTGGAATCAGGGTCATGTTTATACTTTTGGAGGCCCTAGGCGCAACATCATTATGAGGCTCCAGTTTGTGCCTAATGCGCCTTATGGTAAATGCGGCCCTACCTGGAATCGAATCTTTCAGGTCTTTTTGGTAGCGGAATCGATCCAGTCTTCAGATCAGAATCTCGATCTTCAGATTCCAGGTCTCGATTGTAATCGATCTAATCGATTACAATCGAGGTCATCGATCGAACTTCGTTCGTAATAGATTAGATCGATTCCGAACGAAGCTTGTTCTAGATCTATAAATTCGAACGATTCTGTACGACGTTCAGATCTAAAAACTCGGATCGATCATTCATCAACCAAATCAATTTTATAGATCTAAAATATGGGATAAACTCGTCTTATGTGTCATTAATAAAATTTAAAATAATTTTACAGAGTGATGCTTCTAAAAAGTATGACAATTCCCAGAACAAGAGTTAATTAGGACCATCTATTGCTTTTATGATTGTACTAATTGAATTTGAAGACGAAAGTCATCTAATCATTATCTAAGTTTTGTAGGTCATCGGCATCGTAAAGCTACTTTTACAACTTTCACGTAGCAAATTATTAAGTAGATGTATCTATTAAACGAAGTTTTCTGTCAATTTAATAAATAATTGAAAAATAAAAAATATTTTGCACTTTTATCTCTAAATTATCAACATGTCGAGCTACTGAAACAATGCAGTTGTAGCAACAAATACAAAATGCCAATGACACAACATGATGTAATGTTTTGTTAAATTGTTATCAATGCATTATTAATCTCTACATTAGCATTATTAATCTCGTCTCGGTATGTAGAACAGCCAAATTAGAATTCTGTACGTTTATTCATTTACAAAAACATCTGAATTTATTTTTTTAGGAAAGAACACATCTGCTAATAATTCAATTTTCGGTAAAGTGTTAAAGTGTTTCCCACAAACAAACAGTTGTGGGTCTATCTATATCAGCATATTTTTTTGCTTGATTTTTCATTCGCGTAATCGCATTTTTTAAACAAAATTAAGATAAAAAGTTCAGTGTAAACTGAAACCCAGAGAGGAAGCGCAGTAACATCTGTGAATTATCTTTTACGTAGGCTCAGTCCCGGTCACGTGAATGCTGTTCCGTTTATGGCGTGTTTAATACATTTTTTAAAATATAAAAATTACAACATTATGTAATTCAGGGCCGGTTCAACATACAATCGAGCAGAACGTCCTCTCAGGGCGCTGTTTATGTTTTGTTTCAGGCACTTTTTATAATTATTATTGTAATAAGAGAGAGTTATTTTTTACATATAAACGGTGAGCGTCAAAACTGACGACTTCAGGGAGCGCAACAAAAATTCTCGCTCAGAGGGCTAAAAACTCTAGAGCCGGTACTGACGCAACTTATATTTATAAAATTTTGAAGCGTATTGTGAACAATACTAATTGACTGCAACCGTTGACGTCAGTACAATATTTATTTTAGCTTACCCGATCACCTGATCAACAAAGTAAATTAATAATTATAATTAATGATAGTAGATAATATATTATGAATTTTTCAGCACGTTCCTTTGTATTATGTCAGATTAACAATGAAAGTTTTTCTTATCCAAACAATTAGTTTAAAAATACAGTATGAGAAATCTTAAATACGCAACTGCACTATTGTAATATAACAACATAACCAGATGATGATAAAAGTTCGGTACAATTGTCGCCTTACCGAAGCACGGCGAAAGTGGTATATATCGAAAGGGGGGCTGAAACATGCAAAAAATCCCTAGTGAACCAAGGATCAAAGATCAAACGTTTACGAGGTTCCCTAGTGAACCAAGGGTCAAAGATCAAACGTTTACGAGATATAGACACTAGTGAACCAAGGGTCAAAGATCAAACGTTTACGAGATATAGACCCGGCAAGTTCCCCGTTGATTGCAAATGCGCATGTAGTTTGGCGTTGTGACTGGCCTCGCTGCGATTTGCGACGCGACGCGTCCCGTTCCCGTGCTCCACTACCTATGCCGCCTAGAAGCCTCTGTATCTCGTAAGCGTTTGACCTTTAACCCCTGGTCCATTAAGAATTTTTTGCGTCTTTCGCCCCCCTTTCGATGTGTATTACTTTCGCCGTGCTTCGGTAAGGCGACAATTGTATCAAAAGTTCATTCACTTACGTGTCAAAGTGTACGATATTTTTGAGTTTTAGTCAAAATATTGTCAGATATTTAATCTGAAATGCATCAAAATAATTTTTAACTAATAAAAATGCTAAATTTCCAGTCATCATCTATGCAGTTTGGAAACACATATGCATCCTCTTTCTATGCTTTTTAATTCTGCCATAATATATTGTTTAATAGTAAAAAATAGTGTGATTTTATAGAGTAATAATAAAAAATGTTTATATAATCCAGACATAACTGTCATAGATTTAAAATATTTGAGCCATGTTTATAAACATTTAGCTATATATAGGGTGAAGAAAGTCGTCATAAAATTTTGTATACTGATTACTTCTAAACAAGTCGAAAATGGCACCGTTTTCAAGTTATAACCCTTTAAAGCTAGCCAATCACCGAGTACACAAAGCGTCACGATACGTCGCGTTGCCAAGGCGCGTCGCATTGCGTCGTTCTCCTACTTGCTATCGGGTAGTAAAAAAGGCGTGCGACGCGTATATGTACCGTCGCACTCCGTTATGAAGAGAGACGATCAACATGTATATATTCACGTTGTTCGTCTCTCTTCATAATGATTGGAGAAACAAAACATTGCACAAACTCATGTTTTTTTTTTAGATGATACAAGATGGCGGCTGTTAAAATTTTTTAGTTTTAATTATTCTCGAAACTGTTCATACTTCTTTCGTATAAGAGAATATTATACCCATGAGAAAAATTTTTCTATAAAAAATGGCTATGGTTTTGCCATCTATAACTTATTCGTAATACTTGTTTTGATTCGTTCGGAAGAATTGGAGATCATCTTAAGACGATTGATAATTAAGTTTTTTGCATTAATTTCAGCTAAATAATTAAGTTTTCATTTATAAATAAAACATTGTAACGCAAATTTGTTCATCTTCTGTTTCCTTATTTTGTGATTTATGAACTTTAATATTTTATTTTGATTTTTTTCTTTTTATAATCTGATGAAGGATTCTTTAAAATTAATTATACTGTTTTACACCTCTTATAATTTGAATAAAAAGAGAACTTTTTATCAGCTGCTAAAACAGCATGCTAAATTGCTTCCTACTGCTTTGCACATACTGTATGCATAATTCATTCAAAAATTAACTTGATACTGCTAACCGAAATTTCCCATAGTTTTATCAATCTATCAGCTGGAAAAACAGCATGCTAAATTGCTTCCTACTGCTTTGCACATACTGTATACATAATTCATTCAAAAATTAACTTGATACTGCTAACCGAAATTTCCCATAGTTTTATCAACTCTCCCATTCGTTCACGTTAATTTTTTTTATTATTTTTGAAGGAAATTTAAGTAATTGACGTCACACTCTTCCTTTACCGACTACATCTACATTTTTTTAATTTTTGAAGGAAATTTAAGTAATTGACGTCACACTCTTCCTTTACCGACTACATCTACATGCACACCCATTATTTTTTTATACAAAATATCGATGCGCCGACAAATTCTCATCAGAACAATCTTCTTTTAAGGAATTTTATAACAAGGCAACTTTGCCTCGCGGAAAGGAATATTTAAAATGAGTTAATGGTAGAAAGTTTGCAATTTGTATAATTTCTGACCTTGCCATGTTACAAATAAGGACGAAACGTTTTAAAATTCCGCCAAGGTTACGATTAAAGCAGTTCCTCCGCCTCTTAATAACCACTTTTGTATTTAGGATTAATGCACACCTGTTTTATGATATTCGTGCTCGGTATACCAACCAGTAACGCTGTAGCCTACAATATAAGCTAAAGTAAGCTCTACGTAAGTGTTTACGTCACTGTTGGCATAACGTTACAACTCAAGGAAGTCTAGCCATAACGTATGTAGTGCCCTCTGTAGTATAATAATTGAAGTAGTATCTTATTAAAGCACTTCTTTGAACATAATTCTCTCAAGTTTTGAATTCCTATTTCATACGGTGACAGTTATTAGTGAAAAAGTGCTTTTAAAAAACGACCAGGAAGTTGTTAGCGTACAGTAAGTAACAAAATAAGCTACAATGCGTATAGAATTATAAAAATCTTAGTTTTCAAGTAGGTAACCGAAACAATTTTGGTTTTTGTTCATTAACCATTTAACCACGTTGTTATAAACAATAACATTATTCATTTAGCATGGATTTTTAAGTAATCTTTGCGAGATTTATAAATGCGATCAAGTTGTTAACCTAGTTTGGAAGGAGAAGCCAACATCTAAAAAAAAAAAAAATATTGGATAGCTTCTGTTAATGGCCAGGGGGCAGCAAAAGCGTAGCAGCCGAAATAGACGTATCACGTCATATGATATTCGAAAATGGGTTACTACACTTTATTAATTATTAGAACCTGGTTATCACACTTATTAAAATAAGTAGGATATATCTGGCCATCAAAACAAACTCAATTTGCTGTATAGTCGAATTTACGTTCGCGTCCGCCATGTTGTTGGAGAAAAACCAATGTTATGGACGGCTTCATTTTTCTAACATTGATGAATCCATCCAGGGAGAAACATACAGGATCACTATGCTGTCAGTATGTTGCTATATATCTACCGCTAATACTTTTGAACTAATTAATGCATTTTCTTCGACTCCATAAAAATGGCGGAATTAAGACTTCAGCTATAATTGATTTTTATGAAATTCAGAATACTTTATTCATTTAAAAATGGCGGCTGTTCAAATTTCTAATGCTTCGTAATAACTGTAGAACTATTTGGCAAAATATTGTAGCATTCAATAAACAGATTACGCTAAGAAAATGGCGGCTGTTCAAATTTCTAATGCTTCCTAATAACTGTAGAACTATTTGGCAAAATATTGTAGCATTCAATAAACAGATTACGCTAAGTAAGTATAATTGATGACAAATTTTAATCCTCCATCTTTAATTCTTTCACGATTAACAAACATGTTTGGAATGTGGGCTGAACTAGCTCACTTTCCAAATATGTGTATATATTTGGAATATTATATAAACATGTTATAAATTATTTTATATATTATTTAACAAATTATCAAACATACTTCAGTAAAAATGTTTGTTCATACACATTTACTTAACAAATGATCAAAAAATAGAATAAGGTATCATTTACGTTGGAGTGGATGTATCTGGTGCATCAAGTGCTACAATAATTCAGAACTTTAATATTAAAAATAGAAGATTTATAACTAAATATATTCTGTTATAAGAAAATTATGTTGTGTTATCAGCCTATTTATGCAAATTTATTGCCGATTAAAAATGCTTGCATAGAAAGGTGCTGATGTTATAAATTATAACATTGTTAATTTTTAATTTAATTGCAAAATACGGATCGAAAACACATTTTATCATCATGGCGACTCTCCACTTCAAAATCCGGATCTTTAATGATGCAAAAACATGTTTTGATTTTGAAAATATCAGAAAAATATTCCTTTTCAGAGAATTTTTGAAAGTAAATAAATAAAAATTATTATTTACTATTATTAATTAGTAAAGTAGATAATAAAAGTTATTTATCTTATCTCTTTAGATGGAATTGTTCGCAATAATAATGAAACAATTGTATAAATAGCGCAAAATTGTTTATTTTTCTTGCAACTTAAAAATTGCTTCTTCAAGTTGATGAAATGCTATTAAGTTAATTAGGATAAAGAATAATTATTTATAACAACAAAATATTTTTTTTAAATTTTCAGAGAAAACACACATTGATTACGTCATAATAAATTACATTTAATTTATTTAAGTCTTCGTAAAAAAGTAAAAAATAAATAAATTTAAAACTTTTAATACGTTGTAGGTTGCCTAAATTTATTAAATTTTGTTTAATAAAAAAAATTGTTATTAAGGATCTAAAAAGTAAAAATATATATTCTAAGGTAGAAGTATGCTATATTATTTTATTTTACTGTACATGAAACTTTACAAATTAGGCATAAAATATACATACAGTATATTGAGATCTATAGAAATATTGTAAATATGATGTTAATGTGTTCTGTAAAACTATACTGCAGTTTGTTTCTTCTAGCTGTATAAAAATACTATAAATATGCTATAGTGTAGTTCTCATAGCTCTAGAAAATATACTGTAAATATATTATAGCATGGTTTTCACAGCTGTACAAAATATACTGTAAATATATTATAGCGTGGTTTTCACAGCTGTACAAAATATACTGTAAATATATTATAGTGTGGTTTTCACAGTTCTACAAAATATACTGTAAATATATTATGGTGTGGTTTTCACAGCTCTACAAAATATACTGTAAATATATTATAGCATGGTTTTCACAGCTGTACAAAATATACTGTAAATATATTATAGCGTGGTTTTCACAGCTGTACAAAATATACTGTAAATATATTATAGTGTGGTTTTCACAGCTCTACAAAATATACTGTAAATATATTATAGTGTGGTTTTCACAGCTCTACAAAATATATTGTAAATATATTATAGCATGGTTTTCACAGCTGTACAAAATATACTGTAAATATATTATAGCATGGTTTTCACAGCAGTACAAAATATACTTGTAAATATATTATAGTGTAGTTCTCATAGCTCTACAAAAATATATTGTAAATATAGTACCTTGTTATCTGTTTTTTTTTAATTCCACATAATATTGTAATATATTGTAATATTATTATTAATACTAATAGTAAAAGTAAGTTTGTTGATTTAGAATGCCAAATATCATGTATTGTCACATGAAATTTGACATTCTAAGTCAACAAGCATACTTTTACTATTGTATAAAGTCATTAAATCAACATAAGCTATATTTTATGTTAAGTTACATGACTCTATATTGTGTTGTTATATAAACTAAGTAACTAAGCTAAGTAGTCCAAGTCAACATAAATATGTTTATTATTCTAAATATAGTAATATAAAAATTGTTGTTATTCATAATTATGCATATATGAATTTCACATGTCTGTAGATTTGTAGTTTTTCAAAAACTTTATCCAAACATCCTACTGTTTTTGATAACCTAGAAGTTAGATTTTCAAATGAGTAAACAGAGCAATCTTCTACAGCATCAGTTTTAACTCCTTAGCAGCATCCGTCGCCTGCTAAATCTATAATGTTTCGATGACTAATTTCCAGGAAGGGATTTTTTTTTTATGTGACAATGTGACCTTGATTTCAGTTTAAGACTTATGAAATCTTTATAAAATTTTTATTTCGTGTGATAAAATTTACACAGCGTAAAAAGAAAACTATGTACGTATAAATCGTATCAGTAATTCGAACCGAAATCAGGTTTTTTATTCATGACTTTTGTCGGAAATAATATTCACGTTATTAAATCAAGTAATGTAAATGTATTTAATTAATGTAAACTTCACATTAATATCTTAATATCAAACACACACGAGTATAAATAAAAATACAAATCATCTACTATATAATAATGAATGGAATTTTGATGGTGGATCATATTTTGATTTATGGGATTCCCATGAGATGAAAACGACTTAAAATGGCATTAATATGCACACATAGAAATCATTAAAATAAATATTTATATTTTTCAGTCTTTCTATATTATAATGATCTAAAAAAACAAGAAAATGTTACAACACGATAGCTGCGTGATTAAAAATTCTCGAGTTCTTTATTTACAAGTTATCTGATTTTTTCAGAACTGTAGCAAATTCTATAATTCTGAGAAAACAGAGTTATTAAAATAGTTATACTGTAGTAATTATAATTTAGTTGTTCTAATAGTAGTGTAATAATAAAAAAAATTAATTCCCCGGATATTAGAATAAATCTCAGTCGTGGGAATAGTCATAATACTGGTTTCTTAATGACAAATATATTTTTATAAATAAACAGGAAAAAATAAATATATTTTGCATGATATTAAGGATAAAAAGCAATTATTTTGTAGCTTACAAGTTAGAATAATCATATTTTATAGAAAAGAAGTTAAGTTTGTACCAGCTGCTGCTCTAGAATTTTTATGTATAGGAAGGGCTTAAGAGTGGCAGCCTAGTTGGAAGGGGTAGGAGATTTGTCTTGAATGGTGTTTGCATAGCACAACCACCATTCAAGACATAGATACATAGATTTACATAGATACACAGACATAGATAATTATCATTTTAAGTTTTATTTGTGTGGCTTTGAGGAGGTTAATCCTTTAAAGCTAGTCAATCACCATCCAGTACACAAAGTATCAGGACGCGTCGCATTGCGTCGCTTTCTTACTGACTTCCGTGTTAGTAAGACGGCGAGCGACGCGATGCGATACTTAGTGGCAACGCGACGCGTCGTGACGCTTTGTAAAGCAGATGGTGATTGGTTAGCTTTAAAGGGTTATAACTCGAAAACGGTGCCATTTAGACCATACTTTCATTAGACATTTTCGACTTGTTTCGGGGTCCTCTATCAGCACACAAAATTTCACGACGAAATTTTTCTTCACTCTGTATAAAAGCAATTGTCTATAAAAAATATTAAGAGTAGATTATAACTCTACAGTACTTTATAAAGGAAGTCAATTTTGTACAGTATTAGAGACAAAAATAATTTTCTATAGTAAAATATAAAGTAGAATATTTTTGTAAAGGATAAAGCTTTCTTAAGATGATAAACAAATAATTTTTGTGTATTATTTTTATTGTATAATTAACGAATTGTGCAAAAATAATAATAATCCATCTACAGCAGAAACACTTTCGAAAGATTTTATGGCGAAAGCGCAGGTGGAAATGTGACCGAAATAGTCACGTGACCGAGGCATGAAATCATCGCGGCGTAGCAGCCTACTCGGCAGTAGTAGCGTGGGTGAACGTCTGCCGGGTCGGAAGCAAAACAAGTGACAAGCAGAACTTCGCTGTGTAAAATTCGAACGACAAAATGTCTCACACCGTGACAGTCAGGACCACTACGACTACGGCATCTACCTCTGCCATCATCATCAATACGGGATACATCAGAACGTGGAATGGGATATTGAAATTTTTAGAAACAGTAAGTTTTTTTCCCGATCCCCATTTCCTTCCTCGCGTGTTTTTAGAAAATCCGCAATCGATTTGATCGCGAGCGAATCGATTTATTTAGATTTAAAAATCGTTTCGATACTTACAAGTGACTGAGTCACGTGAGCGGTGCAATATTACAAGTGTGGGTGAACGTAATGGTTGCCTAACATGGATAAAGGCGAAAATAGGCCACTCGGGCGTAGTTGTAACCCAAATTTGACAGGTGTAGCCGAATAATCGATCGAATTATATAATTTCGATAAAGTTTATAAAACTCGGTTCGGCACTGTTAAACATCTTTAGAGTATGCTGTAACCATTATAAATGCCCCTCCTCACTTATCATCCTTTTTTTTTGGGTGACATCATCGGATGACCCCGTCGGGGTCGCATTTACGTAAACACAAAGTGTGATGAGAACGGTTGCATGTAAATCGCATAATTTATCTTTAGATAAAATAGTTTTATTTCGATCTGCTTTTATAATTTAATCTCGAATTTCCGTTCTGTCATGTTTGTTTTAATTTGAAGAAATTTGAATTGCTGACGTCATTAAAAATGGTCGCAGTCTTTGCTGCCTACGTCTACTTTTAGACATTTCGTAAATGACATAAAATGTCCGACACAAGACGGTACAGCTTAAAAAAAAATTTTTTTTCTGTTTTAGCTCGAAAAATAAGAATATTATGCAAAGATTACAGTGAGAACTGTATAACGAAACGTGGTCGTTGATGACGTTAATTATAGCATTTTAAAATAATTATTATAAAAAAAAAACAGGTCATTGACTGAAACTACGAGTCTGATAGTTAGAAACTCGAAACCGCGAATGTTTAAAAATGGAAAATGCTGTGCAAAGTGTTGCTTCTTTTTTTGGTAAAAGATGTTTCCGCCGGAAATCAAGATCCACTGGGTCAGCGCCGTTGCTAGCACAGATAACGTTATCCGAAGACGGAACCGCAAATATGTTAAGAAAATTTAAAACAATTCTATAACTAACTTTTAAGTGTTAAAAATTCTATCAATAATAATTCAATATTTTGCAGATAGTAGGAGCAGTTGTTCTCGGACTCGTCGGTTATTATGGCACTCATATATATGGATCGTCTAAACATGGATACGCCGCTGGATCCGAGGAAACATTAATGCTTTTAGTCAGTTTCGGATTTCTTCTGACAACCTTCGTTATAATGGTTACATCAATGTGCTCCCTGATGACATCATCCGTTTTGTCTAAGACCTTGTTCGTGAGTATTTATAGTTCTTACGTCAATGATTTGAAATTATCTAATATAATTAACAATTAATCAAAATTTTTTCCTTCTATTTTAGGAATTCTTATATCATATTTTCGGTTTCATCTTCTATCTGAGTGCTGGCTTAGCTTTACTGATTGTCGTATCTAGAAGAAATGACACTCGTTATAGAGCTGTAGAATACGGCTACGAAGGAAAAATGGCTGCTGCTGTAAGTGATTTGTGTCGAAAATATTGTCTAAATTTCTCATTTTTCTTCTTATTAATAGTATAAATATTTTGTAGGTCTTGGGACTGGTCAATGCTGTGCTATACTTCCTCAGTGCTTTCTTTTCCTTCCGAGCATATCGCATCGGTTAAAATATTTATTGTGTACTTTTAAACAAAACAAAAATATTTTTTTACGTTTAAAATGCACTCACGATCATTTTTGCTACATTTTCTATTAAAATGTTCTCGCCAAAATCGATAATTCATCCTGATTTATGCCAGTTTACAGTCATCCACAAAATTTGTCTAATTTTTTATACATGATCTACATATTTTGGCTTAATGTACTAGTCAAGTACTTAAACTCTGTATTGAATACTGTGAATATGCCAACAAACATTTTAATATTCTTAAAAAACTCTGCTTTTAAAATGCTATGAGAATCTTTTTTATATGTTTGATACATATTCTATATAGAAGCATAACCGTGACAAAACTTTTCAGCATCTCTAGTTTAAAATTTTCACGATGTTAATGTAAAACTGTGTTCAATAAAAATTACAAATGGTTGGATAATAGCCAAAAGAAGTAAAATTTAAAAAGAGTTAAACGCATCTGTTAGCGTCCTCCATATTGTTAAGCGAAGAAACAAACTCGATTTGACATACTTATAAAAATCGATCTGCAGATTTTTTATAGGTTTATATGGCAACGAGAGAAAGTCATGATTAGATAACAGTACATGTTGCTTAGTAAATTTATATTATAAATATAGATTTAGCACATTTTTAATATGGTGGTCACGCTTTTAAATAAATCCATCGACACATGACCTCTTTAAAGTTGAGAGGGATCTTTCTCGTTTTTAAAATTTGCTTAAAATTACTATAATCGTTTTTTTTCTACGAGAAACATATATATTTGTGTAATTTGTATCTACATATTTGAAACTTTTGTACAGATTTACAGTAATTTTGTTTGTAGCTGATTTTAATTGGAATAAAATGTCGACGTTTCCATGTGTATGTCAATATTCTAGTTTGTATATATCATCTCGTTTGAAACTTATTCCTTCCAGAAAAAATAGCTTCAGGGTGGAGTTCCGACGTTTTTAGTTAGTGATGTGCAAATGGGCCTCTCGCCAGACAAAGCTAACCGATTACATTGATGTTTCGGATGAGTTTAACGACCATGCGAAGGCGACTGTATCGAAGAGAAGCCGACTCACAGGCGCCCACATCAAATGGGATTGAACTCTGCAAAGATGTAGCAGATATATAAAAAAAAACTCTCTCGACTTCTTCTGTATATAATAAGTTATAAATAACCGATCGCCATCAAAATTGCTTTTTATTTATGGGTTAGTAATGTTTTTGTTCTAATTATGCAACTTAGTTGGAAACTGGTTGGAAGGTTTTCAAAAGCAACAAACTCCTTGAATCACCGGATTTTGAAAGAAGTTTGTAATACGAGACTTTCTCGTAAATAGACCAAGAAAAATTGGAAAGAGTTCAAAATTACCATATTTATGGTAAAAATTCTCTAAGATTTATAATCGGAGTTATAAATTATTTTTTAATGGGAATATTATGTATAAAAAATGTTTTAAGACAAAATATGGATTAAAAATTAATGTAAAAAAATAAAAATGCTCGATGATAACGGTCCGCCTCTGGCTCCTATTTAACTTTGGGGGCCTGGGCTAACAATTGTTCGGGGGCCTACTAAATTTGTCAAGATTCGAGATACCTGCCGCGAATTGTCGCGGCGCTGCGCTTATATACACCGTCCACGTACAATTGTGGTATCGCATTGGACGGCTACGCGGTGCGATGATTTGACTTCGGCACGTCGCGCTACTGATAGATTGTGAAAACTCGAGACAGATAATCTCGAATCCTGCCCGAAAAAAAATTTTGTATAATTTATTTTTCTTAAATTTTTAATTTAAATAGTTTTTTTGTTTTTTGACCGCCAAGGGGGCCTTTGATTGAACGCGGGCCTGGGCTGTAGTTCATAAAGACCATGACTAAATCCGTCCTTGGTAGGAGCTGCTGTCTGTACTTAAATGCATGGAAGAGATAGCATAGAATGATGGAAAAATTTCAACTGAAGAGGAAAATTCACTCAAGAAATATTCCAAAAAATTACTAATATAATTTGCTTATTTTAAATGGAGGTAAGTACGAGTAAATGAGTAACGAAGATTAAAATTTGCTGCTCAATATACAAGGTGAAGAAAAACTTCGTCGTAATATTTTGTGCGCTGATAGAGGACCTCGAAACAAGTCGAAAATGTCTAATGAACATATCTAAATGTCACCGTTTTCGAGTTATAACCCTTTAGAGCTAGCCAATCACCATCTACAGTACTTTACAAAGCGTCACGACGCGTCGCGTTGTCACTAAGTATCGCATTGCGTCGCTCGCCGTCTTACTAACCCAGAAGTCAATAGGAAAGCGATGCGTCTTCGCAACTTGATGCATCGTGATGTGTACTCGATGGTGATTGGCTATCTTTAAAGGGTTATAACTCGAAAACGATGCCATTTAGACCATATGTTCATTAGACATTTTGGACTTGTTTCGAGGTCTATCAGCGCACAAAATATTATGACGAAGTTTTTCTTCACCCTGTATAATTCAGATAAAATATTTTAAAGGATAAAAAACGAGATGAAAATCTGTTATAACGAAAATTAGAGAAATTATAAATGAATTAACTAATCAGAATATAAAATTCCTTTACATTAAAAAGTAAAATGTAGAGATTAAGCAATGAATTAATCATTTTTGCACGATTTCCTTTTGTCATCACGTAGGATGATTCAGAAATTTTTGGCATTAAAGAAAAGATGAAAAATATCAAACAGCAGGAAATTATCAACTTCATTGAAGTCTGCCATTTTTAAATGAAGTTAATAGGTCAAAATAATGTATGCGGGCGGTATTGAGGTCACCTTTCTTAACAATACTAACAAATTTTATGAAAATTGCAGCGATGTTGATGATTGTAGGAAAGGAGAGCTTTAAACAGTTCTAGCACTGTGACCAACCAGTGATCTATTATGCACTCCTTACAGATCATCCCATAAGACATCCCCCTCTTACACTCGAAATACAGTATCTTCTTTAATGATACTATAAAAAGATCTTCCGGTACAAGAAAATGCAATCCGAGAAGCCTTAGCCCTAAGAAAACACATAACACATAGATCTTAATCCTAAAAGGGCCACACATTCACACTAAATGTGAAAAATTGCAGTCCAAAACTTAATGCTGCTAGAAGCCTTAGCCCTAAGAAAACACATAACACATAGACCTTAACCCTAAAAGGGCCACACATTCACACTAAATGTGAAAAATTGCAGTCCAAAACTTAATGCTGTTATTTGTAATGATTCACTATCTAATATAATATTTATAAAATACAGATTGTAAACTTTTATCACTTAAAACTAAAGGAAGCACTTAGGATTATGATACAGAATATAGCTCAGAATTAATATGCAGTGAATCAATATCATATCTTACGTCATCCTTCGTGAGCTCTGTGATGTCTATATTTTTCATCTATAACAGGGGTCGGCAAACTGCGGCTCTTTGGTATGTACACGTGGCTCTGAAGTAAAATTGAAAATTAAAATAAAACTATCATAGTTTCATTTATAAAATTTTAAGGAATTTTATTCACATAATGGTGATCATTTGTTTTATAGGTCTCGCAAAACTTCGTAGCATTAAAATGCTCGAAGAGTGATGTCAGGGAGGGGAAAGCGAATGTGGAGGGGTATGCAGAAGGAATGGAGGGGATGGTTGAGCACATTGTAGGCAGGACAACCAAAGAAAGTGACTAATAAGTGAGCACACTGGGGTCCTCTACTGGGCAAGACAACGTTAGCAATTCGAAATGTGAAAGCGGGGAAGCACGTGTAATTGTTTTTTGTGAAGTGTAGTTGCGCGAAATATATTTATGGCTCTCGAATAATTTTTAAATTGTTGTGAGGGATAGATTTGGCTCTTCCGTCTGAAAAGTTTGCCGACCCCTAGGTCTATAACATTGTCACCAGATGGCATGAAGCGCTACAGTAAGATAAAGTACTAGATAGGGACAGTAAGAGAGAGCATGACTTTACAGTATTATTCCTACAGCTTTAGGTTAACCTATTTCTATACGAGTTATATATAAATTAAATACATTTAAACATTCGTCATGAAGTGCTGAACACAGAAGTTATAACTTACATTACTTTCTTTTGACAATAATAATTAATTTTCAAAAGCATCGGAAAGATAACAGTTATGCTTTTCTTAATTATAAAACAATATTTTTCATGAAGAAGACTGTTATACTGATAAATTCATTTTCTTTACTTATATAGACGTAAAAATCGCCTTTTAAAATGACTTTTTAAAAGCGAATTTTTAAAAACTAGTTGATCGTTTTTATAGTTAATTCTACATTTAATTATGATATTCATATAAATGGGCATTTTGTGATCCTAAGAATAATTATAAGATTTAATTTTTATGTTTTAAATGTTTTATGGTATATACTGTTTATTATATGCTTATAAAAGTTTTTTTTTTTAATCATCATCTATTCATAATCGTAGGAGCATAAATATTTTAAAATAAGTTATTACAGCAGTATACACTAATAACATGATACGAGTACCGAAATAATTATATTTTAAAATTACGATGATTTATATGTTTGGAAATTTTTTGATGACATGCAAAATAACTTTAATTTACTTTGTTTCCTATGGATGATTTTACTTCTTGTTTCAAATTATAAACCTGTCGAAATTATACACTTTTTCCACTTCAAGTAAAATTTAAAATATTTTAAGACATAAAATTAAATGATTATATTTTTATAATTTGTTTATATGTAAAAAAACATAAAAGCAAATAATTTATCCCATAGTCTTAAGTCAGTTTTCCGTTAATTAATCAATATTATAAACTTTGTTTATACGTATAAAAACATAAAAACAAATAATTTATCCCATAGTCTTAAGTCAGTTTTCCGTTAATTAATCAATATTATAAACTTATATATATATATTTTTAAGATGCCTACAATATTTTTAATAATTCATTTTATCTAATAGAATGTGAAAAGTTCTCCTGAAAACAATCCAAGAAATTTTAGGGCCTCTATTTTAATCTATATATTAAGAGCAACAAATTCAAAAACCATCGATATCAAAAATGAGGCCTTTCAAAAGCAGGAGATCTGCGCAAGTGCGCCAACAAGACAGAGTTAATCCGGCATTGCTTTAATAGGTCCTAAACATAACTCGATTGTCCTAAATTTATCATATTTGAGTTTAGCATCGATGGAGTTTAGTTTGCGAAAAATATAAAAACTATTTTAAATATTAATTTTAATATTATATTTATTTGTTATTTTATCTCTTTTTCCACTTTAAAAGCATAAAATTCTTGTTAAAACTATCATATCATTCTGAATATGCATTTTTTTTTTATTCTTACAAAATCTTTTCCTGTCAAATTTAAAATTTGAAGAAACTTGCAGTATAGTATATTGATGTAATTACTTGAACATTGTATAATTAAAATATAAATAAAATTTTTTCTGAGAAGTTTCATTTAATTGCGATTGGTTTTTGCTCATTTGGACTGGGATCTCTCTCAAAACTAGAGTTGTGAAACCAGGATCCACCAAGATGATAAGTAAAGGACTATTTTACAACGCAGCCATCCGACCAGCCTGGAACAGTTATAGCTAGTCCATAAGCAGGTCTTTATCAGCTAAGAGATTAGTTGATAAAAAACAAGATCCATAATCTAGGGCTAGAATCTGATGAAAAATGATTGGAATTAAAGATTTTTCACAATTAAATATGTGGAAACGCCTACATCAATTCCCGAATCCCGCATTTCCAAAAGTTTTTCCAAGAGGGTTCTGGGCTTGACTCGTTAAACTGCATCCAGCTAACAAGCCGATCTTGTGAGAGGTTCGTTGAATGCCCCATTGCTTAATAACTTCCGGTTGGAAAGTGGCGTAAAACAAAAAAGGAAGGGAAAGCTCGTTCCACAGCGATTTTGAACAGCTCATGATTGAATTCTCTGCGACTCTATAATTAGGTAATAATTTAAATGTTGGCGTTAAAAAACTTATTTAAATAATATACGATATTTTATGCTAAAATTAGACTTTTATAGTACAGATTATTTTTTTCTGCTGCTTCACTTTCGGTTGGATGGCCGCGGTAGAAGCTTACTGTACTTCCATCCTGGAGAAACCGGATTCAATTCCAAGTCCCATACTTCCAAAAGTTTTTTCAGGAGATGTCTGGGTCCAGGTCGTTGAAATCCATCCTCCACCTGATGGCTGACCCTACAGGATTGGAAGTGGTTCGTGATAGATAATGGAATGACCTGCCGCTTAATACCTAACAAATGGAAAATTACGTAAAGCAACATAGGAGGAAAAAGAGATAGTTTCTTAAAAATTTATAATAATGTGAGAATCATGCAAATGTGAGGAGTCAAAAAGAGAAAGAGTAAGTCGAAACCATGCTTTTCCAACATGTATGCCTCCGTTAAGATATGGCCAATATATGAAATGCAGCATCTAAATAAAAGGCGCCGAAATCTTGGATAGGAGAAGTTGACTCAGACTTATATAAAAATAAAGATGATATATTTATTTGGTAAACGTGTAGTTTAGTCCAATTTATTATTTTCGAGTCTGTGCTTTTGTATTTTACCGTAATATAGTATTAAAACGTATTTAATTAACATTTTAATTAAGATCTAGTAGGAACTGATACTAATTAACTGCATATAATAATCCGAAAAAATCTTATAAAGAACCTAACTCACCTTGATGCCGCCATGTTTGTGCCGAACATCTTTTCTTACTTCCAGAAATCTTCGCTTGAGAATTACGGGTACAATTGTCACCTTACCGAAGCAGGGCGAAAGTGGTACAGATCGAAAGGGGGCATAAACATTCAAAAAAATCCCTAGTGTAGCAAGGGTCAAAGGTTAAAGATTTACGAGATAGAGAGGTTGCATAGGTAGCAGAGCACGGGAACGGGATGCGTCGCGTCGCAGACTGCGGCGAAGCCAGGTACATCATCAAACCGCATGTACTGTTTGCAATCAACAGAACTTTGCGGCTCTATATCTCGTAAACCTTTGACCTTTGACCCCTGGACCACTAGAAATTTGGGTGTTTCGGTCCCTCTTTCGATCTGTATCATTTTCGCCGTGCTTCGGTAAGGCGACAATTGTATCCATAATTCTCAAGCGATTTCTGCAAGATGTTCGGCACAAACATGGCGGCATCAAGATGAGGGGTAGATTCTTTATAAGATTTTTTCGTATTATTATATGCAGTTAATTAATATTAGTTCCTACTAATCTTAATTAAAATGTTAATTAAACACGTTTTAATATTATATTATGGTAAAATACAAAAGCTCAGACTCGAAAATAATAAATTGGATTAAACTACACGTTTACTATTTATTTAAATAATAAAGAATAATAGAAATGCAATAATGTTAACTAAACAACTCAATTCAAGTGAATTTAGAATAGTGCAGCCATTCTCAACCTGCACCCCCCAAGCTTTTGCGTGCGGCCCGGAACGCACATGCATGAAATTAATGAAAGTGCGGAATTCTTCTTTTACATGCAAAAACATAAAAATAAAACTTCTGATATAAAATTTTTTTTTTAAATCTAGAAAAATTAGAATTTTCCTAATTTGTTAGGTTCTTCCTGATGCACTCATAAAATTTTACAGGTCATAGGTCAGTTTGGAAAACACTGACCTATGGCATTCACGAATTGAGAAGTCAAGAGTTTTTTGTAGGCAATTTTTTAGAAGTCAGATTTTTTTCACGTGACACTAACTGGTTGCCGACTGCTGATATAATATATTGCGGCCCGCTTAATGCAGCAAACAAATATATGCGGCCCGAGAAGAAAAAAGGTTGAGAACCACTTGTATAGTGGAAGAAAATCGAGATTTCTAGGCTTTCCTAAATAGATGAGAACCATTCATTCTGCCTAGAGCGCGCACCTGAGAGAGAATTGTTTTAATTTCCTTGTGTCCATATTCTTCATTCTATCATATTCGTATGCGGCACTAGTCCTAACTGGTTGCCGACTGCTGATATAATATATTGCGGCCCGCTTAATGCAGCAAACAAATATATGCGGCCCGAGAAGAAAAAAGGTTGAGAACCACTTGTATAGTGGAAGAAAATCGAGATTTCTAGGCTTTCCTAAATAGATGAGAACCATTCATTCTGCCTAGAGCGCGCACCTGAGAGAGAGGTGTTTTAATTTCCTTGTGTCCATATTCTTCATTCTATCATATTCGTATGCGGCACTAGTCATTTTCCTTCGTTTGGTCGAACCGCTGCTAGAGGGGACGGGACAGTCTTCTTTTAACTCTCTATATTTCTTCTATTTTTCTTCGATAGAAATTAGAAAACAACCGATTCTTAAGCGCCCAAGCATGTCCGCCAGCTTACCCTCTTGGGATAAGGAACCAGTACTATTTATTTGTTTGGAAGATGGAACTTCTTTCCTACCTTTCTCGCAGGGAACAAGGAACTTATAACATAAAAAAAGGTACTTAGTTCGCAAATAAACGATAAGTTTTTGTCGGTTTGTAATTATTTTTACTCTTTTTTCCCCTATTTCAGATATTCTAAAACAAATGATTGATAATGACATCAGTAAGACGCGTTATAAACGAAACCATGGATGCATAATACATCGATGAACTAAACTTAATGTTTTAGAATAAAATATAAAAATAGACTGAAACTACATATTAAGCTAAATTAACATTATTTTTATATTCTGCGGTCCTTGAGGACCTTACAGTAATTTAAAGATGCCTTGATAAAATGTAAAAAAAAAAAAAATTTAATTTCTCCAATTTTTATAATTTCTTAACGAAGTTTTAAAAATCATTAATATTGCATATAGAATCACCTCTGTATCCGTGTTTATGTGCATCATATATGAATCATACATGACATCAACATTTAGCAATTTTAACGTAAATGTGTTTGGAATTAAAGACACATTCGTATACTTAACTCCATTATCTGTTAAGTATGCATTGAAGTCAAACTCATTATATAGAATTTTAGATTAAAAAAAATTATTCAGTTTTAGAAAAATGATTAAACCTATTTGTTTTGATAATATAATTTAAAAACGATATTGGCTTAATTGTTCTATTTTATACATTATATTCCTGATTATATTGAAAAACGATATCGATATTTGCAAATTTATTTTCCAAAATTTATAAAACTTTCAATTTTTTAAATCACATATGTTTTATTTTTAAAATTAAAGCAAACGAAAAATAATAAAATTTTAATAATGGTAATTAAAGATTTTATTTTATTAAAAAAAAAAAAAAGTAAAAATTTCTTGCCGTTTGGGGGAGCAGCAGTTGTTGTAGGTAGTTACTGTTTGGTTTTTTTAGGAAGAAGCGGATTATTGGCGGTGAAAAAGGTAAATAAATTTTCAGTATCAAATATATTGTGTTAAATTTGTTAATGCTTATTCTAAAAATTAAGTTTTACGTATAAGAAATAATCAATTACAAGTAAATATACTATAATGATTACATATGTCAGATGTGGGAGTGGCATATATAGTACAGTAATCACTTTACAATAATTTAATGTTTTATAAATTTATTATACTTTAGAGATGATTAATATATTATTTTCCAACATTTGCTTAATGCAGTATATTTATTTAAATATATTTGATATATTCACATCTTATAAGATTAAAATATTTTTGAAATGATCATATTATATAAACATATTTATGATAGCTTATTTATGATGAAATAATTTGCTTTTCATTTTTAGTGATTCATGTGATATTTGTATCTTTTAAATGATACCTTTTTTTAAACTAAATTTAAATTTTTTCTTACATTGTTGCTAATTTCACCTTTTGTAATTTTGAATATTTTTTAAATTAATTAATTTAGATTTGCTTGATATGTAAAATGCTGAGGTTATGGATTTTTATTTTGTATATACTATAGTTTTTATTCTTTTTTTAATTGCTAGCTTAAGCCATTGTTGCATTTAATACATTTCAAAAAAAAATTTATTGGATCACTGAATTTTCAATTTAGAATTAAATTTTCACTGTAAATTCAAAAATATCCCAATTCAATCAATGTTTTAAATGTTCAATAGATTTTTATTAAAATTAACTGGAAAGCTTTTATTTTGAATGCTGCTGTTCATTCATTGATTTGGATTTTATTAAGACTCGAAATACACTGCTCCATAATTTAAACAAATATCAAAAAACGAGCACAAAGAGCAGGATAGTCGATAGATACAGACTTCAGATTTCTTTCTTTTTTAACTAAAATAAATTTATTGTAGAACAAAAGACGATCGCAAAATATTAACAGTTTTACTGTTAATATTTTGCGATCGTCTTTTGTTTGAATTCAAATCATTTTAAATGTATTCTAAAAATGCTTTTTTTAACGTTTATATTGTTTTATGTATTGCTGAAGAGGACCCAGAGGGTCGAAAGCACTACAATAAATTTTAGTTAAAAAAGAAATCTGAAGTCTGTATCTATCGACTATCCTGCTTTTTGTGCTCGTTTTTCATATTCGATTTAGATTTTGTATGTTTTACTATTTACAGCATTAATTGTTTTTGTAAAACGATTGAGCTGTATCATATTCGATTTGGATTTTGTATGTTTTACTATTTACAGCATTAATTGTTTTTGTAAAACGATTGAGCTGTATTATAACTACAATGAAACCTGTTAAAATGACCACCTTAGTACAGTGACCACCTGGTTTAAGGAACCAAATTTTAAAATCTGGTTTCCTATAGGATGTAATGCTATTTTTATTCTGTATAGTGACACCTGTCTAATGTGTATATTGACCATTCACATAGTTTTAAGAAATTTTAACCTGCTAAAGTGACCAAGAAGATTAATTTAATGGGGGAATTACTGTATTTTTCAGAATTTTTCCATTAGATAAAATTCTAAGGATTAGTATTCCATTAGAAATTTTTCTTTTATGATAAAACAGCCTGTTAAATTGGTATATTAAAACTAAATATTGTAATACTTCTGTATATGTACCTTTATACAGTATCTTAATTTAGGTTTGACTATGTTAACTGCAGTATGTTATACAAATTAGTATTAATTGTAGTATAATATGTGCTTTCTATAAGACTGCTTGTCAGAAGGTGATATATGCTATATGTCGTTATTATTGCTTGATTACAAGTTCAAGATTTTAATTAATATAAATTTGCAGTTTGGATTACCCTATTCACAGTTCATTCACTGCAGTGAAAAAAAATGCCTTCTATTCAGTCAAAATCCAAAAAGCTCAGTTACAACAAAAATTGGAACCGATTAATTTCTTGAAACACAGTACCTAAAGAATAATTACTGAGAAGTTTAGAGTCCGCAAGATGTGTCCATAACATTAATAAGTGAAAAGCTGAGTACCTCATGTGCAATGAAGTGCAAAATGAAATTGGGAGTTTAACATTCAATTTTCATTAATATATGTAATTTTTCTTTTTAGTATTCAATATGCTATAACTTAAACTCTATGAAATGCAAAATGAAAATGGGAGTTTAACATGCAATTTTCATTAATATATGTAATTTTTCTTTTTAGTATTCAATATGCTATAACTTAAACTGTGGGAGATCTTATTTTCAGTTTCTTTTATGATGAAAAATGGTTCTTTTCTTTTGGGAGAAGGGGAGGATCACTGTCCTGTATAGTGACCACCTGTGAAAAGTGACCAGTCTGGTCAGTCCCAAGGGGTGGTCACTTTAACAAGTTCAACTGTATGAACAATTAGCAAGAGAAAAATATTTCAGCCTATCAACAGTAACAATATTTGCATTCAACAAGAACATAAATATTAATTCTATGCAGGGACAAGTAGCAATACTCAAAATCTTGCTAATTAATTTATATATACAGCATACACAAACAAACACATATACAGATATACATACATACATATATATATATATGCATATGAGTGTGCATGTGTCAGTGACATTTTGGAAATTATATATCACGGTTTATTTTTTATGATATTATAAATAATATAAAATGAATAAGTAGTAATAAATGAATCATTTGCAACTGTTTTTCTTGAAAAACAAATTTTCAAATGTATTTGTCATAGAACAAAGTTGATATTTTTTAATTTCATTAAAAATATTAATTTGATCATTATTGTATAGAATTAATACAATAAAAGTTTTGAATGAAAAATTATTAATTTATATTATTAAACAACTAATAATAGACTATCACTATACAGAAGAAATTATTAGTAGTAATGATTTCTTCTCCTTACTGATAGTTTTACCAAGATTTATGATACTGGTGACATGATATTAAAGTATAAAGGATAATATAAAACATCATTCATCCTATGTAGCATATATAATGTTTGCTTTAATAATAAATCGCTGATTAACACATTGCTCAGCTGAGGTGAAATGAGGGTTAAATTTAAATCATTGCAATGAACTGGCATTTTATAATGTTTTTTAATCTGTTTATTGTTTTACATAAAATAATCTAGTGAATTTTTGATTGAATATAAATTTTTTTATTTTTTTTTCCTTAAAAATCAAGATTTGTTTTATATAATAGAACAGAAATTAATTTTGTATTATAATTCATCAGTTTTTAATTAATTATTGAAAAAAATGGATATCAGTGATTACTTCAAACTATAAGAGCAAAAAGTGAAGAATTCCTTAATTTTTAAAGATTTTTATTATATTTGTAACTAATCATATTTTACTATACCCTTTTCAAAGAAAGAATAACTTTCAAAGCCAAATTCGATGATCGACGAGTCTCTTCAGTTAGGATTAACGATAAATGATATGATGTAAAACGGATCGCAGTAGAGAATTTATTACCATTTTTGACTTGATATTTGAATTAAAACATAGTAATCAGATTAAAATATTTTAGTTTTTACTTTATAAATGCTAAAATTAATTATAATTTGAAAATTTATTTTAAAAAATTTCTAGCTTGACTGTGCAATGTTTCTCCTCGCTTACAAACAACTATACTATCTGCCATTATTGCTAAATACTAAAGAACAGTGACATCATTCGTTGTATTTATTTAATTTTAAGCGATTAGAGATTTAGTTTAATATTTAATAGCACAACCATGAAATATGAAGTATTAATTCGACAATTTTTTAAAAGATAATAAACATTTCAAATTGTTACCGATGATAAAAGGTAAACTGCTATTTTTAAAAAATAATATTTCAAATTGTTACCGATGGTAAAAGGTAAACTGCTATTGAATGAACGAAACAGAGACCAACTATTCTATTGGATGACTTGACCTTTGCAATCCATAAGCTCTTTACCATATAAGGCATCTTTCTTTGAAATGGGTATAGTAATGTAATAAATCCTGTATAATAAACTAATATTCATTAAATTCAGATTAAATTAAATTTTATAAAGATTTTATACATTTTAAAATATATAATTGGTTATTATTGTTTAGAAAAATTTGCTTATTAAAAATTGCTTTAAGTTACAACAATGACAACACTACATGTAATGAGAAATCAGTCCAAAAATTCTGCAGGAAACACTCTAAATGCATTTTTAAACAGAGTTGTATGATATATTCTGTTGGACAGAGCAAGAAATTTTAATAACTGGTATCAAATGCTGGCATGGGCACCAACGTGTTAATCTATAAATCAACTGAGAATAAGAACAAGTTAATAAATTTATCTAAAATATAACAGTTGGAGTGTGTTTATATTTGCATTATCAACTTTTTAGTTTGTGATATTTTAAACCTTTTAGTTTCTGTTTTCATAAGCATAATAATTATCTTGTAGTTCTAATATAAACTTAAAAAGAAATCAGTTATATTAATAAAAAATATATTCATAAAAACATTTTCATTGTACAATAAGGTCACTTCCAATGGTTTAAAATATTTTAAAATAGAATACAAATTACTATTTTATAAAATAATAAATGAAATATTATATTGCATATTTTTTAGGAAGTAGAAAATAACTGTGAATTTTACTAATGACTTATTTGTTGATATTAAATAGAAATACAATTGACCCTGATTTAATTAGTTAATTTATCCAAAAAATTTCTGCCTAAGTGAAAACTCATAAGTCAAACAATGGTTAAATTTGATATACAGAAATATGAGCATTAGCAAGTGGAATGGTCAAATGAAATATATGAACATACTTTAAGCATAAATAAGTAAATTTAAGACCATAAGCATTATTTTTGTAAAAAAAGAAAATAGTTTAGTGAATTTTTCTTTGGCATTTTATTAAAATTCAACAAAAATAAAAAGATTTATGCATCTACATATCTCTGAAACTGCAAAAGTTGAAACCATATAAGTTGGAGATTTTTAGTTGCAATTACTGTAACTTATCAATTTGATTTGTAGTAATGATTAAAAAGTATAATGTAGTAGATAATTAAAAAGGAGTTATGCAGTTCTTATTTTAAAATGATTTTAATATGAAACATTTATTTATTAAACAAAATGACTCCAAGTTTATTGGAGTATCTGGGAAGATCCAATAACCTTGATGTTTTATTATTCTTATGGAGTTAATTCTTTAATTATATAAATTACTTGTTTAATGAAATAATAATTATATCAGATACTTTTTATTGCAATATTACAAAAAAAGTACAGTTTAATGATCTTAGAATACACAATTACACTTAACTCGTACTTCCAATATTAACTATTACATTGATATACTTAACTTGTACTCTTACTCTTATAAGAAGCTGAAGTAGGCTCATAGCAAGATTGAAAATATTTTTGAAAATACGTTTTTCTGTTTAGAGCTTTGCATTTTAATTATAAAATGAATTTGGACTTTGAATTTTGGAATAAAAAAATATATATAAAGCAACATTTTTAAGCTTTAAGAATAAAGCTACTGATTTTATTTACTTGATCAGTTTCATTTCATTATTTTTGTAGTCAATATTTTTTCTGATTACTAAGTAACATCAAATTGTACTACCAGCTACCAACACCCATGGAGAGGTCAAACAATAAAAGACAGGGTGATCAATAACCTAGGGTCACACGACTCCCAAGAAACCATTCGAAGTTTCATTTTCCTTATAGTTGAGTTGAGTTCGTATTCAATCAAATCTTTGATCGTATTTTAAAATGAGTGGATCACCGAAACGATGACGTCAGTACATAGTTAACTGAGTCTGGACTCTTCAAATGAAGTTTTTGAGGAGTTTCAATCCAAAGTTTTTTGAATTAAAAACTGAAATACTTCCATATGGCCAATTTGACTAATAAGGAAAAACTATTAAAATTGGATGTAGTTATAACTAGTTTAATAGTAATAGTTATAATTGTAGCTGGTTTTATTTATATTGAATACTAGAAATTTGATTGCTTAGTTTAATAAAGTCTTATGGAATAGCAAATAACTGTGATGCATTTATATATATAGTATTATCAAATTTTATTAAAATTTTTGAAATACAGGTTATCCTAGACTTACAATAGGATTATATTTTGATAACCCCTTTAGTAAATCAAAAATGACTGATAATGGTAATAATTTTAGTAGTAATAATAGACAATAAAATACTGAATCCTTTAAGATAGTATAATCTTCCAATTTTGATTCCAGGTCAAAATTATAAATTAATCTGGAATTGAATCTGGATCTTAAAAGCTGTTAGCAATTACTTTACTACATTTTTAATAAAACAAAAAAGTATTTTTTAAATAAAAGTAAACAACAAGTCAAATAAGTAAGATATAAATCATTTATTCAAAAACGTTTTCGGCTATCCATGTAGCCTGCCTCAATAAAGTATTTTTTCCAATATGAAAATAGCAAGTTTGGAATATCATAAGGGCCTTTGAAAGATTGGAATATTGTAATCCAAAGACTACCTGTATTATGTGCATGTTTTGTCTTAAAATTTGCTTATTGATAGATAATAAATTTATTTCTGAAATATAACATGATTGATGTAATGAATAAAAGTAATCATTCCTTTTATCTTAGAATTCTTTTTCCTTATTCTATTTATGTTATAAAATATGTAGTACATGAAATTATTCTCTTTCTAAGAAATAGTATTTTAATAAAACTTTTTTAAATTAACAGTTATAAAACTATTAATTTAAAAAATAATATTTTAAGACATCATAAAATTTTTCTTTAAATATTAATTACTTTTTAATATTTGCTGTTTATATCAAATAATAAATCAGTTTGAAATTTAATTAAATCCAATAATAATCAAATTTAGCCAAATAATCCCAACAACAATAATTTGAAATACAATAAATTGCCTCTTATATTGTTTTAATTAGCCACATTTCCATCAAGTTATGAATATAAATAAAAAAAGAATAAATCATTCAAAATTTAAAAGAAAGCACTTAAAACCTTGATAAGATATATTGAACATCAAGATAATTCATCTGCCATTGATATAATTCTTATGAATAATAGTATGATTTTGCTTCAAAAATGAATTTAAATCAGAAAGATGATTGAATATTATAGATTTTTTTTTATCAGACCTGTAAATGCTTAATAAAACATTCTTATTCAGTATATACAATCAATTCTCATAATTCACGGATTCCGTATTTGTGTATTCAACTATTTTCGAAAGTTTATTTTTGACCACAAAATCAATTTCTATGGCACTTTCATGCTTATTTGCGGATTCCATTGAGTGGTGAAAATATTGTTACCAATGTAAACTCTCTCCTAATAAAGAAAGTTGTTTGTTACCATAGTCTCTATTTCGTTCTGCCAGAAAATGTCTCATTACCTATACTTGCTCACTCCATATACCACAAAGTCAAAACCTGTTCATATCATCCACAGGTCTCACAAAAGAATGTGACCATATGCTTGATTACAGTCTCAAATTTAGGTGCCTATCTTTCTGCACATTTGCTCCTTACACCAAGATTTTAAAGATCTGAGGCAAAGTGACACAGACAAGGTTGATGCAGTTTTTCAAGCAGTTCAGGAAGACAAAATGTCAGCCTTTGGGTTGGAAAGCTGAATTATATCCATCAATTTATAATGAGAATTAGTCAGATGATAAAAGCATGTTGCACTTCATCCTGAAGGATTTGGGACTGATTTTAGATCATTTATTTCCAGAATTTCTGAAGACAATTTGGGCCTGATTTGTTGAATTGCATTTTTCACTTCATACTTGACTATTTGTCAACAATGAAGTGAAGAATGCAATTCATGAGTCAGTGATACTAACCATGAGTTGTATATATCTGTAATAAACTACAAATATACACAACCCATGGTTAGTCAACTGCTGTTTAATTACATCTGAGAGGAAAGCAATATAGAACAAGAAAAGAAGATCTTAACACAGGTACAAATGGCCTATGACAGGCATGGACAAAAGGTCTGATAAAACAATGAAGTATATTTGGAAGAAAGTTTGTTTTCCTATACTGATATTCAAGGCTAGAATGCCAGTCTAAAAGTCATTCTGTTGTCTAGGCTAGTGGTCCCCACAAGAAATTTTCAAGGGTGCATGTTTTTGCTCAGCATAATACATCTCTATTTATGAGATGCATGCTATTATTATTTATTGATAAAAAGAAGTGTGTTTTTTTCTTTACTGATAAATGGGTGCACAATTAAAAAACTGTCAAACTTTTTTAATCATGCATTCCTTTATATCAGTTATGCTATTAAGTCTAGGCAATAAAAAATCCCCAATGTTATGATAACAAATTTGATTTGAAATCAATTCTGAATATGTTTTTGAAGTTCTGTACTTCCATGATGAGAAAGTCAAATTCGACAAATCTTAGTGAAATTTGGAAGAAAAACATACAGTAAACCCTTGCCAAGCACAGATTTGCAGAACGTGATTTTGCACATACGTGTTATCTTAATTGTTTCAATTTAATTTGTCCAACGCTAGAATTTCATTCATACGCAGTACAATGATGAGCAACATGGTATCTTGCAATCCTGCTTGGCACTGCCCGCTAGCTGAGTGACCCAGGCTGAACTTTAATCATTTCACTCACATTAGCAGAGCTGTAATCACATATTTATCAGTGTTTATCCTCTTCTCCTTTTGCATTTGTATTTCTTTTAATTTCAAAAATTCAATATGACATCGAAGAGGAAGAATGAAGATGATAAAGCAGCAAAAAACACAGTTTTGACATTATCTCAGAAAATTGAAATTTTGGATAAGTTGAAAAATGACATATGTTTGCAAGAACTAGCTATAAATAAATCAGCATAAGAACACTTTGTGAGAGGCATTGAAAAACTCTGCACTCCTTACTGCAAAACTTTTTAAAAGTTGTGTCAGTCATTATCCCAATCAAAAATCACCAGCTTTTTAAAAAAATAATTGTATCATGTATCTACTTATTAAGCAGTAATAAAAATCCTTTCAATTAACATTTCGTTTCATTTTCCCTTTTAATTACAGCAATATTTAGGTTTATTTAAATTATAAATACTTTCTTAATTTGAACTATAACACATTTTTTCCATAGAAAGTTAACTTTGCGGAACACGATTTTGCTGTGCACATAATGTATTAATGACATAACCACTGCATTCGGTAAGGGTTTACTGTATTTGAAGGATCTGATTTTAATAGAATCTTGTAAATCAGATCATGATGATTTGAAAATTGAAAGACTTTGTCTCATTGATGCAGCATCATAATTCTTCAGCACATAATTTGGATGAGCAGCAAACAGCAATAGCAGCAGCAACAAGGCAAGAAATAATGCAAAGGCTCGCTTTCTTTTAGGAAAGTGAAAGAGAAGAGGTATTTATTTCTCAAAGTTCAGTATTTGATTTCCTTAAGCAATGGTCAAAAATTTATTTATCATAATTGTTATTACTAGATATTAGCAATTATCCAGATATCTTTTTTCCTTAAATTATTGTTTAATTTATCAAGTTTCATATTTTTTTTTTTTTAATCTCTAAAGTATAGAACAAGAGTATCTGTTTTTCTTGTTTGAAATTTTTGTTCTGCATTATACCATTAACATTGCATCTACTGGAAAATTAGTCTTCATTTATGTTGTCTTAATCTTGCCAGTCTCAGACCAACTTATGATGTAACTTCAGAGAATTCCTATACATGAGTATATCTGAGCAAAAAAATTTTTTTGTTTTCATAGATATTCAATTTTGAAGCATGACATCAATAATGTATCTCTGAAATTGCATAAATTGGGGATTTTCTAACTTAAAAAGTATACACAGATAAAATGCATTTAGTCTAATAAGATTAAATTTTTTTCTCCTTCCATTTCATATTTGTTTAAACATATGATTTATATACAATATATATATTTTTTAAATTTATAATATCAATATTTAATGTGTGAAATGTTCCATAGTTTAAAAATTTTATTAAATACAATTATCATATATAAGTTCTGTCCAAAAAAATAATTCAAGCAAATTTGTCAGAATGATATACTGTGTTATAATGTATATATAATATAATATAGATCAGTATAGTAAATAATTTTTTTCATTTAATAAACATTTTTGTATAAAATCATTAAAATATTTATTTTTACAATTAAAATAGAAATTTCAAATAATTGAGTTACTTTCCTTGATCAGATTTATAATAGTCACTAAAATGTTAGATTTAAAAATTGTCAATAATTACTTTAGCTAAATTTAGTAATTTTAACTTTGATTCTTTAAAAAAATTTTCATTGTATTAAATACTTATAAATTTGGCCATGATGGAAATTAGTTACATTAAATCAGTCTAATTTATTGTCCTTGAGTCAATGATCTTAAAAGATGAAGGGAAGAAAATACCATGAGTTGCATCAGTTCTAATATAATAAAGATAATTATATATTTATATTGGCATTCTTTTATGTTTCTATAACAAACAAATTTTAAATATTTTATTAATAAATATTTAACTTTGTTAAATCTAAGGATGTTCTGATTTTGAAAGATAATTGAAATTATATTTTTAGAATTTTGTTTCATAAGAAGTATGTCAATTATTCAATCTAGCAGAATTGAATTATAATAAAATGAAAGATTTATTATATTTTGCAGCATTACAGAATTAATATTCTATTAGTAATAAAATTGTATAATAATGAAATTTTGATGATAAATAGAATTGAATTTTATTTAAATGTGTGTGTATGCTTTGAAGGTTTATGAAAATTCCAAGATTGAATTGTAGACCATTATTTTCTAACATTTTATAGTAACCACTCTTGTTACTCAAAGATTACAGATAAATTTGTGCTATTTTTTAACTCAAAATAGATATTCTATATTATATTCAATATTGTTGGTGTTTTTAATTTTAAATGGCATATTAGGCAATGAATTTTTTCTAAATGCCAAAACAAACAAAAATGAGATTCAAAAACTGTTTAATGAATTTACTCTGAATTGTCAATAATAATAATAAATTTCTTAGATATAAAATGAATTATCTTATACAAATTTTAAAACTTGCTTAAAAAAATCTCTTTTCAGTTGTATTTTATAAATTATGATTTGATATTCTGAAAATTCAATTCAGATATAACAGAAAAAATAAGAATAACTCTTAAAATGAGAACAGAGCTGGATATATTTATCTTGGATACTATACATATATGTACGATCCATTGAAAAAATAAACTGCTTAACACTTGTAACTAGTTTCTGCACAACATATATTTGAAAGAAAAAGAGATGTACAAAAAGGAAAAGCTTCCATCTGAACAACTAGTTAGGCAGTCCCAGAAT